>QLTV01002702.1:2968133-3017612 GCA_003457575.1 Thermophis baileyi
TGGCCAGCACAGGTCCCTCCCTTAGTGGACTACATGCTTTGGTATGTCCCATCCTGCATGCTGGCTTCTCCCCAGGATGGAGAAGAGGCGTTGGACCTACCTGATACGCCTCTTCTCATCCGGGGGGAGCCAGCATTCAGTCCCGCCCTTACCTGTCCAAAAATTTTCCATTTCAATCTACAATTGGTGGATGGGAGTCCGCCAGGTGCTTACCTGGGTTAAGAGTTACCACGTCGAGTCTAGTCTTCAGAATTCGTCAAATCTGGGGCTGCAGGAGGCGGACCCTAATCTAAATAAGAAAAAAAAAATAGACTCAGTCCTGAAACCAGATTGGATGAGACCAAAAATTTTCCCTTTCAATCTACAATTGGTGGATGGGAGTCCGCCAGGTGCTTACCTGGGTTAAGAGTTACCACGTCGAGTCTAGTCTTCAGAATTCGTCAAATCTGGGGCTGCAGGAGGCGGACCCTAATCTAAATAAGAAAAAAAAAATAGACTCAGTCCTGAAACCAGATTGGATGAGAACAACCCATCCTGAATGCTGGCTCCCCCCGGATGAGAAGAGGCGTATCAGGTAGGTCCAACGCCTATTCTATTTCTGGAAAGCAGCTTGTGAATATCTGAGCCTGTCTGGGTTGCTGGTTGACATTACCAAGGCAAATACATGAAGAAATGCAGAACATTTTAGTTAGCTAAGTCATCCTAAACAAACCATTTTCACTGTTGAAAACAAAGGGAGGGCAGAGGCTGGAAATCCATTCTGCACAAACAGGTTTATATTAAATGCATACTCTCTTCCTTTGAATAACATTTTTAAACAATTAATGCTAATTTTCTCTTCTCCATTACGTATTTCCTATTTGTTACTTAAGTATTTTGTATTTTTGTCCAGAGAAAAGCCAAGACATAGATTGATAGATGATAGATAGATAGATAGATAGATAGATAGATAGATAGATAGATAGATAGATAGATAGATAGATAGATAGATAGATAGATAGATAGATGATAGATAATGATAGATATGATAGATAGATACAGGAGAGAGAGAGAGAGAGAGAGATATTTCTAAAAATATTAATATTTTCCAAATTTCCTTGAGCTGTCTTTTGAAAACCCTGGATCTTGGCCCTTCTTTGTGAGCTTGAAAGTGGAAATAAAGATGGAATTCCTGTTTATTGGCTGACCTTTGCTATTTGATCAATCCTCAGTTTCTTTCTACTGTTTCCTTCTCTTGCCTTTGCCTGTGTAATCTAGCTCTCTTTAGGGAAATTCCTTTGTCCATCTGTTTCAATTAATATTTCTCCAAAGTGGAATTTGGAGAAATGTTCAGCTGGTCCTTTCCTCATTTTTTCTCTCCTCTCCCTCTCCATAGATAAAAGATTGAAGAAGGCAAGGAGTGTGGGGAGCAGATGAGAAGCCAATTAATTTGCATCCTTTCTGATTATCTTCATTTCTGTAGCAATAGGTACAGCAGGGAATCCTCCGGGTGGCTGAAAGCACATAATGAAGTATACTTTAACAGTCGCAGGAGCCTCCATCTTCCCCTTCAGACTTCTCTTAATTAGGAGCTGTTTCAGCTTGAAAAGCCTGCCCCAAAATACCAAAGAGAGAAAGGGTTGTTCCAGCCAACTGCCAAAGGAGCAGCTCATCTTTTACCATAGACACAAATAATAAAAATTAAAATCCACACTGGAGAGAGAAAGGAATGGGCAAATAATTTATTGAAAATAGGACTTTTGGTATTGTTATCAGGGTTCCTCCACCACACCCCTTTTTTATTTTAAAAATAGGCTACTGTGATTTCTCTCAGAAGGACACACTTCTCCCTCCAAATGTTTCAGGTGACCATAATAATTCGAGTCTCTTAGCAATGGCCTGACAGAAGATGTGATTATACTTTTCATGCTTCCCCCACCCCCCATCTAATACGATTCAAGGCGTGTGCACAAGTTTTCCAGTTTAGTATCAGTAGGTAAACTGAATATATGGTAGCATACTCCTTTTCAAACCTACTTGGTACCAATAAAAGAGAATATTTGTAGCTCAGGGTTGAAATGAGGGGTCCTTGGTGCTCTCTGATCGTTGTTTTCAGCACTGATGATGTTATCTAGTTTTGGGTAATGAAGCATCTGCAAGAAAACAACCAAGCTCAGAGAGCACCAAGGATCCCTCAAACCTACTTGGAAATGTGGCCTATTGAAATGCATTGGGATTTACTGAAACACAACTATATGTAGCTTTTCAGTACCATTGAAGTTCATGAATCTTGTTTCTAGCCAGAACAGTGTAAGGTTTTCTGATAATAAGAAAGACAGGTTGTCTTTCTTTTTTAATTACAAATGTACTGCAAATCATTTATGTTTTATAATGGTTTTATTACCAATAGGCAACTAACCTATTTCAGATAGGTTTTTCAAGAGAACAGGTGCAGTTTGACAGGTTTAACCTATGAGGCTAGTTTCTTATATCCATTCTTTTACTGAGAATCTCAGTAAGTGAGAATTTTTAATATGGTGGTTTCCATTCCTGGGTTGTGTTGAAACCATTAATTCCCAAAAATGAAAAGCTGTTATTAAACTTGGCTTTCTATTTTTTTTTTTTTTACCAGCTGCCCACAGTTCAGTTTTAAGGTGGGCAGTTATACGAATCTTTTAAATAAATACTACAAAGAAGCTGTGTATGGATGCAATCTGAAGCTTATCCTAGATGAAGTTTGGTCCTCCAGACGCAGTAGGTGGTGTTTTATTTTAAAAAAATATTATTACATTATGGTTATATACACCATCTTGCCTCTAGTAGTTCAAGTTGGTTTACTTGGAATCTCCCCTCATTTTATTCCCGTAACAATAAACCCGTGAGTTGGATTCAAGCAATATTGGTTGGCTTGATCATCCAGTGAATTTCGTGTCTGCATGGAGACTTTAATTGGCTCTTCTTAATCCCTGCCTGATGCTTTAACAAGCATGTGATCAAACAGAAATACATATGCATTTCTTAATATGCAAAATTAAATTATGCATGCTCTGTGCTGTGATTTTTGCAATGTAGGAAAGGAGTTTCATATGCTAGGTTTGTAGCTTTCAGCTCAATATTCAGGATATCCCTCTCATAATGGTTTGGGTAATGACAAGTTTTAAAGTGATAAAATGCTACAACATACTCTGAGGCATACACATGCAAGGCTGAGTTTTGCCTCAGGTGAATTAAAAGTATATGCAACCCAGAATATGTGATTCTGAAGGCTGTTGGATGGAAGTAAGCAAATTACTTTAATAAAAGTAATAATACTGTATTTTGCAGAAGCCTTAGACTCTTCAAAACATCAAAAACTCTGTATTGTAAAGAAGATTGTTATTAGGGAACAGTAAGACAGTAATCAGTAAATTATGTGAAGTACAGATGAAGCATCTAGGATTAAATCAAAATCAGATGTGAAACATAATATAAGCTATAACTTTAGGATACCTTTTTCAATTTCCTCTAGCTGATTAATTTATCCAACTTGGTGCCTGCTGCGTGGGGAATAAGTTGAATGTTTCTGGAAGATACCAGGTTGAAATGGTAGCATTAGGTAGAACTTTCTTTAGACTCTAGACCAGGGGTGTCAAACTCAAGGCCTGCGGGGTGCTTAGATCTGGCCTGTGGGGCCGACCTGGAAACAGCGAAGGGCCGGCCTGCAGTGCCTCTGCCAGCGAAAATGGAGCTCGGGAGGATCCTAAGCTCTGTTTTTGCTGGCAGAGGGTTGCAGTAGGCCGTTGTGGCTGAAAATGGAGCTCAGGCGCCCCTGACATGAGTGATGTCAAGCTGGCCACACCCACCCTGGCCATGCCCCCCTCGGCCCCCCAAGGTCAAACACAACCCTGATGTGGCCCTCAATGAAATCGAGTTTGACACCCCTGCTCTAGACCAAGGGTCTCCAAACTTGGCAACTTTAAGACTTGTGGACTTCTGGGAATTGAAGTCCACAAGTCTTAGAGTTGCAAAGTATGGAGACCCCTGGTCTAAAGACTATAGTTTTTCCCAGATCTGAGCTAGAGCAAAATGTATCAGTACCAACATGGCATACTTGCAATATCTGACTACTTTTTCCTCCTTTTTCTCTTTCTCTCTGCACTTCCTAACAGGTTTGGCACAATGACTTGTCATACAGGGCTTTAGCAGCGTGGCAAAAGTTGGCTGTTTTCAAGTTGCCTTCCCCCTTCCCCCTCCTTCACTTCTGGGATACCTGAGCTGGCTTCTCTTCCCTGGGTGTTCCTTTCCTTCTCCCACTTGCTGCGGAAGAGGCCAGTCTACCATGGCCGGGGACAAACTTCCACACAAAGTGATGGATCCCAAGAAGCTTGCCAGCCTCTTGAAGAGTGGGACCGAAGGAATGTTGGTCATTGACAGCCGCTCCTTTGTGGAGTACAACTCCTGGCATGTTCTCAACTCTGTCAACATCTGCTGTTCCAAGCTGGTCAAAAGAAGGCTTCAGCAAGACAAGGTATCCATCACAGAGCTCATCCAGCCAGCCTCCAGTATAAAGGTACTTAACCTTAGCCTTTAGTTATTCACCAAATTCAAATCGTAGTGTGACCCAATGTTCCTGTCATAAGTCCTAATTTTAAAGAACATGCTCCATTATACGTAGCAATACAATAAGGTGGGTTAGGTTTAAAAAAAAAAACCCTTAAGGTCAGAATTTCAAATGCAAGTCCTGCATTTGATTTTATAGCCCTTTTCTTTCATGCAGTTTGCTATTTTTATTTAATCCTATGGGGGAAGGGGGGGGAAAGATAAGCCTTTCTTCCATCATTCTTTCATTCCTGATTATAGGTAGATTTGTTGCATGATAGAAAGCAGTGGTGGGGTATCTATGGCTCTAACTTCAACTCTTAAGTTTCCTGTTTATTGATAACGCTGGTTGGGGTTTCAATTCAGCAATATGTAGAGTACTATGATATCCACATTTTCGTTATTTGGTTATAAAGAATAAGAATGCCTAAGAACTCCATGTAATGTGTAGTTCCATCTTAAACCAAAACATGGACAGAAGAGAGCCAAACATTATCTAATGTGAGTATAGCATGGGTGCTGGGTAAAATGTACTGTTTCCTTTGGGATGGAGATCTGTTGAGGAATCTGGAGTTTTAGTTTTACAAACTCATAGATTACATGAACTTGCACTTTTCTATCCTTGTTTAGGACCAGTGTTTTATTTCTTCCTTTCTGATTTATTTATTATTTCTCTTTATTTCTGGGACTTGTCACATAGGTGTTATAATATGGAGATCATGTATTGTCTCTTTATGGCTATTTTGATTTGTGTGATGTCATTACTGAGAACAAACGAAGCCAATTCAAAGTGAGCTTTCTTTTGTGTTATCAGAAAATCCTCCCTCTACATGAAAAACAACAAGAATGAATGGGAAGAGAGTTTATGTTAGGGGAATGACTCTCATCCAAAAATATAATTAATACAAAATGTACATTTTAAAAATTATCCTGTCAACCAAAAGAATAAAGAAAGACATTAAAGTATCACTGATAATTTTTTCAAGTAGGAATATAATTCAAAGGTTAACTATTGTGCTTTAGTTATGTTGGTAGAAAGTAGCTTATATGTTTTAAATGTTCAGAGGAATAAGCCTGGTTAAGAAAGTATCCATACAGCTTTAACATAAAAATCTTGTATCACCAACTATTTGGAGGTGATAACAAGTAAGAACATGGCAAAAATCCAGTCAATTCTACTTGGATAGTCAAAAAACTGTTGATAGTCTTTCAACAGAAGCTACTTAGCTGATCTAGGCTATGAATCAGTTCCTGTATGGACAAACAATTGATTAAAACAGGAAGGGAAGGATACAACAAATTCTATGGGAGCTATTCAACATCCCTTTCAATAATTTACAGCAGCACTAATGCTATTTATTTGTTCTACGTAATCTGCACCACAAAATGAAATTGAATTGAATCCTTGCTGATAGGATGGGTGAAAGAGGAACCACTAGTGGACTTCTCTCTCTCTCTCTCTCTCTCTCTCTCTCTCTCTCTCTCTCTCTCTCTCTCTCTTATCTATCTATCTATCTCTCATATCTCTCATAGTATAATGTTCCAATTTATATGTACCCAAAATTATATGTACTTAAGAACAAATTTACTGTTAACTTTAGTCACTTATTCAGAATTGAAAACATACATTTAAGAATTAGGAATGATTACATCAGGCATTACACTATGAAAGAAATATATACTTTGCTTTGATTGATAACATTAGTTTTCTTCCACATTCCCCATCTCTGGAAACCAATATCCTTGTTTAGCTATAAATAGGTAAAATAATGGGAAGAATAGAATAAATTATCTCAAACGGAATTACAGTAACTGGTTAAGATAAAACTATGTAAAATACTATGTGGAATTTCCATTGCAGTTCTACTTCTGGCTAATTCTGCTTCTCTCTGAACTCCTGGCCAGATGCATATATTCTGTTCTCAAGAATTTCGGGTTAACAGAAGTAGAATCCTTTGAAGTGGGATTTATGTCAGTGAAAATTACTGCAGGCAGAGCAAATTGTGTGCTGAAAGAGGAAGACCATGGGCAATCCTTTTACCTTACTAAGGGCAGCCTTGTATGTCCATGGATGTCAGAAAAGTTGTATATGTTCATTTAACTGAGAAAATGCTGAGTGCTACTTTCCTGAAATTGGAGAGAAAGGAGAATATTTGTAGCTCAGGGTTGAAATTAGGGGTCCTTGGTGCTTTTTAAAATTGGTTATTTTCTTGCAGGCGTTTCATTACTCAAACTAGGTAACATCATCAGTTTTAATACTAACGTCACTAGCACTGATGGTGTTGTCTAATTTGGGTAATGAAACATCTATAAGAAAACAACCAAACTCAGAGAACACCAGAGACCCCTCAGAGTGGCTACTGTAATGGATTTGAGAGTCTGCAGGCAGGATGGAGGTATTGTAGATATTCCAAAGCAGTATAAAGCCACTACTTTCTTCCAGTGATAAAGTCAGGGGTAGGGTTCAAGATGGGATGGACAATTTGAAGGGTATTCCCCCCCCCCCAAGTCAGTACAGGTAGTCCTCAACTTAACAACCATTCATTTAGCAACTGTTCAAAGTTACAACACCACTGAAGAAAGGATCTTATGACCATTCTTTGCAATTACCAGAGTCGTAACAGTCACTTGATCAAAATTCGGGTGCTCGGCAACATGTATGTATGATGGTTGCAGCATCCCAGGGCTGTGTAATCATCATTTGGAACTTTGCTAACTGGCTTCTGATAAACCAAGTTAATGGCGGAAGCCGGATTTGCTTAATGGCCACCTGATTCGCTTAACAATTGCTGTAATTCATTGAACAATCTTGGTAAAAAGGTCATAAAATTGGCTGTGACTCACTCAATAATTACCTTGCTTAGCAATGGAAATTCTGGTTCCAATTGTGGTTATAAGTCGAGGACTACCTGTAGCGAGGACTATAGCAATGAAATGACTATAACATTTCCTATTTGGGCCTGGGACTCAGATCTTTTCAAGAAGAAGGACTGGAATCTGTAGGTAAAGCTGACAGGGGAAGTACAGGCAGAAGCATCAGGAATGTTTTATTTCTTTTCAATTGCTTCCGTGCTTAATTGGATAGCTGGCTGAGGAATTCTGGGAACTGAAGTCCACACATCTTAAACTTGCTAAGGTTCAGAAACACTGGCAGTTTTTACCCTTGTTCACATTCTGAGTTTTTTTTAATTTGAGTTGTAGTGGTTAATGATTGCTCGAATTTGCATATACGTAGTTAGAGGCCTCATAACTTAGTTTAGCTCTCTTATTCTTGAAATATATACTTTGTCCTTTTTATTATTTTTTAAATCCTTTATTTATTGTTATTTTTAAGCACCTAAGCACCATGCACTGTTTGGGCCTTGTTTTCTGGATAAAAAGGGGACACTGGAGCAGCTTGTTTAAAAACGTAATCCTGGAGAAGGGGATTTCCCCTTCTGTTTTACCCAGATTCCAGAATATTGTCAGAAAAGGGGAGGGATATCTTCTCACAGCAGGTGGCAGCTGCTTAGCTTATCCTGAGTGGAATTCTTCCAACTGAGGTACAGCTATATACAGATACCTGGAGGGAGATATCTGTCAGGCTTGTGTTATATGATTAGTATAGCCACCCTGCTAAAACTGCTAATGGCAATTCAGAATTTTCTATGAGATGATAAATGCAGATCTGTCATTTGATTTATTTGGCTGTTCTCTCCGTCTGCCTTTTTAGAACTCCCCACTAGCTTCTGTTCATATCTTTTTAAAAATTTTTCCTATCTTATTATCCTGCCCTACACTCTATTCGATAGATGGCACAGGTCTCAGTGCACCTAAGACATTTCTAGCAAGTACTACCAAAGCAAACAGGTTCAGTCTCTTAGGTTTAGCAGTCTTGGACTTCCAGGGTCTTGAAATAAATTGTACATTTCTAGAAATGCATTTTAATTTCTATGCTCTTCTTTTAGATTGCAATTCACAGTTAGGAACAAGGAAAGAGGGATATTTCCCAGTAACTATCATAGAGAGCCAGCCATGTGGTCTAACAAGGGGAACCCACAGAGGTTGAAGCTGCGTGGTCATTCAAAGGGATGTAGAAAGACAGCCCCTATAGTCAGTCAAATCAAATATACTTTGCATTGTCTCATAACATGAAGGGGCAGAATCTAAATCATTGGACTTTTGACTACTGGATTTAAAAAATAATGATAAGCAGACTTCCTTTTCCCTTATTCTAAATTAAATGCTGGAATGAAAAAGGTGTTGATGGAGGAGGGAGAGAAATAAGTTTATTTGTGAAAACCCCAACCTTGCTAGTACAAATTAATTTGGGGGCTAGAAACCTGGGGGCACTGTGTTGCTCAATTCTGTGTCTATTTTTTTGGTGTAGGATAACCTCCACTTTCAATCCAAAGTAAGAAAAATCCTTTGCAGCAGGCATACGCCAATTCCTGTTTTCCTAGGTCTGCATGAGAGACTCATGAACCCAGGAAAATCTGCATTTGAGATACAAGTGTTGCAAGTTGCTTTGAAGTAGGCAGAGATGTATCTTTGGTGCTTCCTTGCCTCCAAACACATATTTCCCTGTGTGAGCCCAAGACCTTCTATAAGGATATTAACACAGGTATGGCATATGTGATCATGCCTACTTCAAATCACCTTTTCTGGTTTGGATCTGAAGTGTAGCATTTATTAGGTTGGTTTTAGCTCTTTTAAATAGATCTCTGTTCAGGTAGAAGGCAAAGTAGTTCCTACAGTTGTGAAATTTCTGTAGCCCTGTTCTATAGTGAAATTATGCTCGATTGTCTACGTTTCATAACATGGTTGGTTACATGGTGGAAGAAAAAGACCCAGGAGGTAGTTTTAAAAGAAGTCAGGGGGTGGTAGGGTGGGGGAGGTTGTGTTCCAAGGAAATTTCTGGCTGGATCCCTCCCCCCCAAAAAATAAGCACATTGCACATTTGGCAGTAGATCCCATTTTCCATTGGGTCGACGGGTGAATCCCGGATAGGTCACTCTAAACTCGTTGCTCTATAGACTAAGTTGAAATTCTGAGGACACACCTCCCTGGCAACGGTCCCCAGTTTCAACTCAGTCTCAGCTGTTCCAGATGCTTTTCTAAGCTCTGAGAGCTTCTGAGCAGAAATTTGAATTAATCATCCCTGGATTTTCAAGTCGACCTTTTGAAAAGAAAAAACTAGAGGCAATGCTGATCTCTCCACGGCAGCGGACAGGGGCAGGGAGTTCCTGGCTGCTTTGGCAGTCACACTCCATTTCCGAGGGGCTGTGGTAGCCACGCTTGGCGCTCCGCCTCCTGATTGCCCTATACTGCCAACGGCAAAGCCCCTGGACTTTCCGTGGCGGCGGATTGGGGCTGGGAGTTCCTGGTTGCTCAGCGGCCATACTCCTTCAGCGGGTGTCCGCGGCAGCCACATGGCAGTGCTCTGCACCTCAACCAGCCATATACTACCAACGATTTGGCCTCTGGACTCTCCGCGGCTGCGGAAAGGGGCAGAGGGTTCCTGACCACATGGGCGGTCATACTCCACGTGGAGCAGCGGCAGCCGCGTGTTCGCTTAAGTCTGCCTGCGCCCCCAATAGCTCTGTGCTTAGGCACACTAACACGTGGATATCTCCAGAGGCCCCAGGAGATGGAGTCACTGGTCGATCGTTCGGCCACACTCCTTTGGTCTCCTATTCGCCTGCGGTAGCTGCGAACCACTTAAGTCTGCCAGGAGGATAGCGGCGAGCCCAGCGATCATGGGCAAGCCTGGGGTTGCTCCCAGCTTGCTTCTAGTCCTGTTAGCCTAGGCTTCAGGATCTAAAGGCCCCATTTCCAGCGGTTGAGGGGGCTAGAGACCCTGCCTTTAGTGATCTGGGCGGTCTCTATTCTTTTACGATGCTGTGCCAGCAGCAGTGCTTTCGAGCGTGTCTGCTTTATAATCAAGCCTGAAATTGGGCATTTGTGCAAACAAAATGGAGGACACAGGTGAGCGTTCGGGCCTACCTCAAGAGACAGCCTTTTCGCTTCAGGCCTCTAACAAGAGGGGCCCAGTCAAGCCTAGAAGGGCTGGATTGGCAGCAGCAGCCAAGATCTCAACTAAAGCTCGGGCCCACAAGCAATCCTCCAGGGCGGAGGAGAAGGCAGCCAGACAGTGGCATAAGGCCTTAGATAAAGAATTTTATAGAGCTCAGAGGGGATCAGAGTGAGAGAGTCGGTCTGATCCTAAGATGGCCGACAGGGTGCTTTCCCGCCAGTTTGCGGATAGGGCCAAGCAGCTAGAACAGCAACCAGAACAACAGAGGCCACAGAGCAACCAGAACAACAGACACCTGGCCCCCTGAGGGCCCCACAGAGCTGGAACTAGCAGACCCTGTGAGAATTACAGATAGCTTGGCCCATTCTCTGTCACAGCCTGCAGTATCAGTGGCACAAGGAGGGCAATCCTTTACAGGGACCAGGCCCATTCCTGAGGCCACATTTACTCCCACAGCAGCTGGCCTTAGACAAGGAGACCTGCAGGAACAAGACATGCCTCCTTTTATGAGGCAGTGGATTTCTCAGGCGATCAGCCATGGGATTGCTGAAGGACTGCAACAGAGTCAGCAATTTCGTTTCAACCAGGCAGCAGAGAAGGCTATCCACCCTGATCCTTGGCATCCAGAGGGGGAGGCTCAGGACTACCAAGGGCCTTATTCTCTGGAACCTTCAGCCCGTAGCCAGTCTTCCCTTTCAGAAGGGGAGATTCGGTGGGAAGGGGAATTTTCAGATTATGAAGGAGAATCCACCCCTTTACCTACCTTTAGATGGTTGTTCAATCCTGCCTTATTCAAGCCTCTGCTGTCCAAGGCTCGTAACACGGCTCGCCTGGGGAAAGAAACGGTGGTTCAGGACCCCAGTAGAGGGTTGGCTGAGCAGGAGGACTTCCTTTTTACGGAGCAAACAGCTGAGGCTATTCCCATCCCCAGAATGTTCCTGCATGTGATAAAGAGACAATGGGCCTCACCGGGGGTATATTCCCTGTTAAGTCCTTGGACTTACAATACCGCCAAAACCCAAGCCGGCTGCAAGTTGAGCCTGGTTGGCTAAGACATGTGCAGCCGGCAAGCGGGAAATTGGGGCGTTCTGATTGGTTGCCAGTTTGACAGCTCGACTATAAAAGGAGCTGTCAAACGCCTAGTTGCTGTTCTTTCTCTCACTGTTGCCTATGGTGCTGAAGTTAGCAATAAAGCGTTCCTGTTACAAGTACTTCGTCTCGCCTCCATTCCTGTCAGCCACGGTTACCTCCGATCTAACACTGGCGACGAAGGAGTGGAACTTCTGACAGAACTCCCGGCCCAGTGGATCAGAGCACACGCTTTACGGTGTAGATTCAGAGCTGCTTGACTTGGTCCAGATTCCCAAGGTCGATACTCCAGTGGCGGCCTTGACTTCCTCCTCAGTCCTACCACCAGACGCCGAGGATGCTTTGAAAGTGGAGGAACGAAAAGAGCCCATCAGGCAGACTCCTGGGCGATTCGAGCTTCCACTGCAGCTTCATTTTTCACCAGAACATCAGTGCGCTGGCTCAGGCAGCTACAGGCCGGATCCCGCCAGAGGATGTATGCGCACACCAAGACATTTGCAAAATTCTTGCTGTGGTAGAATATAAAGCAGATGCTTCCCTGAAGGCAGCCAAGTTTTCGGACAGAGCCATGGCTTCATGAGTGACTGCCCATCGTATGTTGTGGCTGCGCCATTGGCACATGGATTCCAAGAACAAATGGAAGCTTGCTTCCGCTCCCTTCGGTGGGGAGAGGCTGTTTGGAGAGGCTCTGGATCCACTTTTAGTGGGGGCAGGGCTTTTACTCAATTTTATTTGTCATCCCAAAGCCTTCGGAGGGGGTGTGTGGAGAGCAATCCTGAACCTCAAGGGACTCAACAGACATCTGGTCTACAGGAGGTTCAAAATGCACTCCCTTCACTCCATTTTGGAAGGTATCCAGGAGGGAGACTTCTTGACTTCCGTGGACTTGATGGAGGCTTACCTCATGTCCCCATTCTTCCATGCCACAGACAATTCCTGAGGTTTTGCTATGCTGGGCGCCATTTCCAATATGCAGCCCTCCCGTTCGGCCTGTCTTCAGCCCCACGGGTATTCACTAAGATCATGGCTGCTCTGGCAGCTTACCTCAGAGCCTGTCCCATTCGAATTCAGTGCTATTTGGACTACTTGCTAATTCAAGCAGCATCCCGCCTACAGGTGGAGCAGGATCTAGACACGACAATCCGGATTCTTTGGGATCACGGGTTCTCGGTCAACCTGGACAAATGTCATTTGATACCCACGACAACGCTCTTGCACTTGGGGGTGCTCATAGATACGGTAACTGGACAGGTCTTTTTGTCTCAGGAACGCCAGGACAGCATCAAGGCCTTGACAGGCCAGATTTGGGTCCAAAGAGTAGTACCATTGGCACTGTTGTCCCAGCTCCTGGGGAAAATGATTTCTTGTATTGCCATAGTGCCTTGGGCTAGGTTCCACCCCAGACCCCTCCAATGGTTTTTGCTTCCCTTCCAGAGGGCGGGCCACAGCACCTCGTCAACAAGGGTCCAAGTTCCACTGGGGGTGCTTTGGTCGTTCCGAGGGTGGAGATCCGGAGCCATCACACGAGGCTGTTTCTACAGGGAATCGGACAGACTGACGATTACATCAGATGCTAGCCTCTTCAACTGGGGGGCCCACTTTGGGTCCAAGGTGGCCCAGGGGCTGTGGACACATCAGGAGCTCCGGCACAACAGAAATTGGCTGGAGCTCAGAGCGGCCCGTTTGGCTCTCAGGGAGTTCCAGCAGGGGGTGTCGGGACACCACATCCTCCTCCTCACGGACAATGTGGCAACCAAAGCCCATGTCAACCAACAGGGAGGGACTCAGTCGAGGTCCCTCATGAAGGAAGCAGAGACACTGTGCAGGTGGGCAGAGAAGCACCTACTTTCGATAAAAGCGGAGTACATCGTGGGAGTAGCCAATATCCAAGCAGACTGGTTGAGCAGAGCCACTGTCGACCAGTCAGAGTGGTGCCTGCATCCCAGTCTGTTCGCAGAGTTATCGGAACGGTTCGACCACCCGATTCTGGATCTCTTCACCTCTCCATTGAACACTCACTTTCCAAGATTCTTTGCCAGATTCCCGACGCTGGAGGTGGAAGGGGTGGATGCTCTATGCTGCCCGCGGCCAAGGGGTCTACTGTATGCCTTCCCCTCCCCTTCCCCTTATCCCAGGTGTGATACGGAAGGTGTCAGAGAGGGCGGAGGTATTGTTGGTAGCTCCCCACTGGCCCAGACGACCGTGGTTCGCCGACCTGATCAACGTGTCAATCACCAGACCATGGAGGATCTCCCTCAGAAAGGGTCTCCCTCAGCCAGGGGCCCATCATTCATTCGGAGCCTCAGTGGCTCAGGTTGACCGTTTGGAGGTTGAGCGGGGACTTCTGACAAGGGAGAAGTTCTCCAGTAAGGTTATTCGGATGATCCAGGCGGCCAGGCGGCCTTCTACGACTCGCATTTATGATGCAACTTGGAGGATTTTCTGCAGCTGGTGCGCCAAGGGCCATGTAGATCCCTCCTCCATCTCGGTGGCGGATGTATTGGAATTTTTACAGGAAGGGTTGGATAGGGGCCTATCCCCGAACACCTTGAGACGTCAGGTTGCAGCTCTGGCTTCTGTTTTAAGTTTTGGGGACCTTGATTCCCTCGCTCACCATCCCAGAGTGCGAACTTTCCTCAGAGGCGCTTCCAATTTGAATCCACCAGTGGTGCACCGCTAACGCACCTGGGACTTGCCCAGGGTGTTACAGGCCCTTACCAAAGGTCCATTTGAGCCCTTAAGAGAAGCTAGTTTACATCTCCTTATGTATAAGGTGGCCTTCCTGGTGGCCGTTACGTCTGCAAGAAGAATATCGGAGTTGACGGCTTTATCGGTTAGAAAGGACCTCTGTGTTTTTCATCAGAACAGGGTGGTTCTGCGGTTGGACCCGGCCTTTCTTCCAAAGGTCAACTCCTTGTTTCACAGAGCGCAGGAGTTGATCTTGCCTGATTTCTGTCCAAATCCTCGACACGACTTGGAGAAGAAATGGCATACGCTAGAGGTCAGATGAGTGCTCCGCATTTACATTGCCAGAACCACTTCCATCAGAAGGACTGAGCCCCTCTTTGTTTCCTTTCAGCCGTCAACTCTAGGACACAAGGTGACGCCTTCCAAGGTGGGACGTTGGCTAAGGGCTTGTATTGCTAGGGCCTATGAGCTTCAGGCTCTCCCAGTCCCTAGACGGATTACGGCACATTCCACCAGGAGTGCGGCCACGACGGTGGCCTGGGCAACACAGGCTTCTGTGGAAGAGATTTGTCGGGCAGCAACATGGGCATCTCCGTCACCGTTCATCCAGCACTATAGACTGGACACATACGCTTCGGCTGTGGCGGCCTTTGGAAGGCGTGTCCTGCAAAGAGTGCATGAGGAGACGGGGACTTCAGACCAGACCGTAGGACAGCCAAGCATTGGTATGTCCCATCCTGGATTTCCCGTCGACCCAATGGAGAAGGGGCATTGGTCTTACCTGAGACGCCCTTTCTCATGGAGGTCGACGGGAGAATCCAGTCCCACCCGGTGGACTGTCTGGTCCTGAGTCCGGGAGGAGCTATGTTTGGACTGGAGATGGACTACTAGATTCGTTTCATCTTCGTTTTCAACTGGGGAACGTTGCCAGGGAGGCGTGTCCTCAGAATTTCAACTCAGTCTATAGAGCAACGACATTAGAGTGACCTATCCTGGATTCTCCCGTCAACCTCCATGAGAAAGGGCGTCTCAGGTAAGACCAACGCCCCTTCAATTCAGTTGGATTATATGACAAGGTAAGCCTGTAATGGACTAGAGGCTTAATTATCATTCCTTGGTACTGCATGTTCTCATTTTCTTTAACCACAGTTCAATTTGCAGCACTTAAGCAGGTTCCTACCATGTTATCCAGATGCCAGGAAAAAGCTTCATTTTTTTCCCTTGTTTCTGTATCAGAAATCATCCTTGTGGGGCATGCTTTTTTCTTTTTCTTTTGAATGCCTGGGATTTCAATCTTTGCCTGTGCCGCTCCCAGTCTAAATTAGCAAAAAGCAAGGTGCTTATATAGAGTTCCTTTTTTTTGTTCCACTTTTCTTTAGAAGAAGCCAGCTACTTTTTAAAGTTCAGCAGCCATCTTTTCCCAGAAGCTGCATTGGTTTTTTTCCTTAGCATTTCTTCTTCCTTTCCCTCCCCCAATTTTTATTATTTTGTAGCAAAGGAGGGTAATTCAAGCGATTAATCAAATGCTGGGCCCAGCTGGAACCATCTGTAGGGTCTTCATCTTCCCCTCCCCTTAAATGTACGCATATGGTTTATTGAATTTGGCTAGCAGTGACATCACCCCTGCCTGAATCTTTGTGTGTGTGTGGGGGGGATCCTTTGCCTTCTGTCTGCTATATTCAAGGCCATGAGGAACAATTCTTGAATGTTTTTCTTTAGCCACTGATAACACTGGAGAACAGAGGAACACAATGCATTTTTAGAGGTCTCTTTGGGTGAGCATGGATATACTGTATGTCAGTGTTGAATTCTCAGAGAGCTTTTTGGTCTAGAGTGCTTTATTAATATTTTCCAAATAGAAAGTAGCTAGATCAATTTGTGGTAAGGCACAGAGTCAAGAAATGGGTAAGGAGCCACTTCTAAATAGACATTGCAGAGTCATCCTGAGTTTCCTTCCCTCCTTCCTCCCTCCCTAAATTTTCAATCATTCTGGTTGTAACATTGGGCTTTAGATAAATATATGGGAGAGTTGTGCAGCACTCCAGATCTGAAATGAAAGAGCATTTGTGGGCATACCTGCTGCACCTGGCAAATTGTTAAAGACACTTTTGTCTTTTCCTGGGATTATTCGATTATATTTGAGTTAAAAATACTTTTGTGCTAAAGTCTTACTGTACTGTTGACAGTACATGGTAAAGAGTATTACAAATCATCAGATACCAAATATTAAAATATAAATGTTTTGTGGCAGGTGTTCTCAGACTTTGGATTCCAAAGCAAACAGTCAATCAATCTAGCAAAATGTGAATGGAGTCCTTGGTGCTCTCTGAACTTGGTTGTTTGCTTGCAGATGTTTCATTGCCCAATTAGGTAACATCACCATTACGCAACTAGTAATTTCATCAGCACTGATTATTTTATTTGCTTATTATCTATTTATTTATTTAACATGTTGCCCATCTCACTATTGATAATAATACCTAGTTGGGTAACGAAGTGTCTGCAAGCAACAACCAAGCTTAAATAGCATCAAGGACTCCACAGTTCAATTCTGAGCTACATATATTCTCTTCTATGGGAAATGATGTACATATCTGGGCTCCTACCTTGCTAGTTATGCCTGTCAGATATAAGTAGATTCTCCTTCAAGTCAAACGCAACTCTGGATCACTTCATACACACATCCCTGTAACTTAATTGGCAGCAGTGTAACTTTTTTAGGGGGAGGGGTCTTCAAGTCAGGTTTTTTTTTTTTACTTGGGGCAACTGCCTGGACAATTCCTTGAAGTTTCCTTGACAAGATTTTGAAAGTGGTTTGCTATTGCCTGCTTCGTAGGGCTGAGAGAGAATGACTGGCCCAAGGTGTAATTTACTTGTCTTTGTACCTAAGGCGGGACAATCTCATAGTCTCTTGGTTTCTGGCCAGGTGCCTTCACTCACTACATAAATTGGCTTTCAGGTTTGCCATTGGCATTTCCTTTTGTGACTTCCAGCTGAGCCTAAAGCCCAGTATCTCTCCTATCTATTCATCGGGTCCAAAGCTGCTTAGCTTCTGAATCCAGGTAAAGCTGATCTGTTCTGCCACATGCTGAGACCCAGTTGGTGATACTTGTGCCAAAAAGGAATCCTAATGATCCCCTTTCTCTTAGGATGGGGTTTGGTTTTTTTTTGTTCCACCATGTCTTTTCATTTTAACTTCCAGCTGCTTTTGAGCCCCATGTGGCTTTTTAATCATTTAATTGATACTCCTGTTTTGTACATTTTAAAATTCTACCCTACATAAAACAGAGTGAAACAAGAAAAAGCCCATAAAAATCTCTAAAGATAATGAACATGTCATGTTGTGCAGTTAAATAATTAATACTGAAGTCAGTTGAGTAGGGAATTAAGCATACAAGCAAATATTTCTAAATAGTCTCCCAGCAGGTTTTTCAAAACACTGCACAATTGACAGAAAATGGGTGTCCTTCCAGGTTTACAGTGCCTATTTGTTTCAAATGATAAAAGAACTTAATATTCATTTCTATTGCTAATTTTCATACTTGCTTTCTGAGATTCATTTTCCTTTACTGGGAATCACTTTATATCTCTTTTTGGTAGATGCTAGCAAGCAAGATTGAAAAATCAGGTTTATGAAGGAGATGCTAAACCAGGAGATTTTTATTTAATACTTTTTATTTCTCTCCCAACTCCCACCTCCATCTACCCTCAGGTTTCATATCTTTTTAAATGTGAAAACTGTTCATTGCTTCCTATGAAGAAACCAAAGATCAAATTATTGGATATTCCGTTGAAGCAATTAGAAATGTACAACAAAATAGATTGACCCCCCCTCTCTTTGTGGCAGCCCATTAGATATTGGAACATTGCTATCATGTCACTCCTAGTCCTTCTGTTTATTAAACTAGACATACCCAATTCTTGCAACTGTTGTTCGTATGTTTTAGCTTCCAGTCCCCTAATCATCTTCGTTGCTTTTCTCTCCACTCTTTCTAGAGTCTCAATATCTTTTCTATATCATGGCAACCAAAAGTGTGGTTTTACCAAGGCATTATAAAGTGGTATTAACACTTCAGGTGATCTTGATTCTATGCCTCTGTTAATGCAGCTTAGGACTGCATTGGCTTTTTTGGCAGCTGCAGCACACTGCTGGCTCATATGTAAGTGATTGTCCAGTAGGACTCCAAGATCCCTCTCACAGTTACTACTATTGAGCAAGGTACCACATATACTGTACCTGTGCATTTGGTTTTTCTTGCCTAAATGTAGAATCTTACTTTTCTCACCATTGAATTTCATTTTGTTAGATAGGGCCCAATGACACAATTTATCTGCAAAAATCAACCAACCACTCTAAACCAACCAGAGAATATTGCAATTTTGAGATTTGAACCCCAGTCATTCAAATCCATGTATTGCACCATCTCCCTTGAAAAGTTAAATATGCACAATAAAATAGTCTCTGCTGTGACTTCATTTCTGGCTTCTGTAATTTTATCACTTCATCCCACATGTTTTGAAGGTGATCTGTGTTGCAGGTCAGGCACAGCATGACTGTGTGCTCTATTTATATAGTGCTTCCCAATCTGTGATCCCTACAGGTATTAGAAATCACTCCTGGTGCAGCTGCCAATATAAAAATAATTTCAAGAATGCCCCAAATGTTAGGAAGTTGCTAACTCCTGCAGTATTTTCAATTTGTTTTCAAATAGGATTTCTCAAGATTTTACATTTTTTTAAAGTTAACATTTTATTTAATTTTGCGACCCCATACACACTGTTGAATGCTACTTATGATGTTTCCTAATAGTTTTCAGTACTAATGTAAAGATGTATATAAAGGAAAAGTTACGAAGTGCTGAATCATTAGCTTATTTAAATAATTCACCTACATTTGATTACAAGCAAACAAGAAAGCCTACAATCAGTTCTGCCTCTGATCTCTTTTAAGGAAGAGAATTCTGAAGGCAACCTCACACCCAGAATCATAAATGCAGAGATCCATGTCTACTCAGCATCAATAAGATTAGTAAGCTTGATTGTACAAACAAAAGCCTGTCTAACTGTTAGTAAATGTATTGTAACGTGTTTATGAGAAAATGAAAAATATCCATCTGAGGACAGTGAACCAAAAGAGAAACAGGGACAGGAGTTAGTGCATGCTGTATAAAGATTTACTTTTTTTTAGCACTTACTGTACAGCTGCTAGCCAAGATTATGTACAGCTGTTTGTGTATTGTAGGAGAAAGTTGAGAAAAAGTTGATGTGTGTGCAGTGTTCTAAGTCATACAAGGAGTTCATAGGTAGATCATGCTCCTTTTCTTTAGATTTCCTCAAGTGTAAAGAAAGGGACCATGGAAGCTATGGTTTGACTAATCCTCAGATTGTCAATGATATTTGATGCATTGGTATTTCACAAGATATAATATTATTTTACTTTATAAATATGTTATGGGGGCAAAATAAAAAGCAGTAAACTTTTTTTCAAGTCTTGCTTTCTGCATTCTAGTCCTCTATCATACCTTTATGGTAGGGGTTTTCAGAATCTTGGGTTGGAGGGCATATTAGGAATTATCAGGGTGTTATTGGTATTCCCACAAAATTTCTCCTAGAGTAGATGTGATAAGTTGCAAAATAGAATATTGCTCTTTGTTATCCTCTCTAGTTACTAGGACACTCTTTATTACTTCAGCTACCAGACCCTTTCTTCTATACAGGTAGATATACTTTTGATCAAAGTACTAGGCTGTGGTCACCCATCACATTTATTTTATAAGAATATCTTGAGGAATGATGTGATATCCAGAGAAACTCTTCTAAATTAGGGGGTAAGCATTGTTTTTGTGGCCACATATTACTCATTCTATTTTTTAATCTACTGCTTTAGTGCTTAGAGGCTTTAAGGATTTATTGCTCTATGTTGTTGAATTTTACAGTCCAAAGTAAGTACTATAAAAATGGAGTCTGCATTTCATTTTGCTACTGAATTTCAGTGATGCAATCTGATTGTTTCCCGGAAGCCACAAGAATGGGGGTTGGGAGACTGCATACAGGATCATGGATTGTCTGCCTGTTATAAATGAAGATGGTATCAGAGGCTTGTTTTGCTTTGTCAGCTGTCTCTGCGTTTTAAAAGTTAAAATGATTGAATAAAAAATAAGGTCAGTTCGGGCTGGTAATTGGCAAGGGCGGAATTAAAATCAGTATGCCCATGGGCATCATGCTTCCCATATATATTGTATAGTGTATATATTGTTCCATAGACATAGAACATAAATAGGCCTTCCTCTTCTCTTTATGTTGGATGCCCTATTTGAAGTATGAAAGGAATCTGTTCATTAGTTTTTGCCCTCCTCTTAAACTTGTGGCTACAGAGTCATTTCTCTGTATGCTGGTGAGATGGGAGAAAACTTCATAAGATAGTTCAAGAAGCACATTTGTTGGAATCATGAGCCATGGGTATTCAAAAATCTGGTGGTCTCTCCAGATTTTGCTCAAGTTGAGCTCTGCCTCTTTTAGGTCCCTTAAATTACCTTGAATTGTAGTTACCTTGAATTGTAGTTGTGCATGGGATAGAAGAAAATTAATTGTGTGTATTGGATTCCACATCAGCCATGATTTTTGACATTGTCTGTTGCATTCCCATCAACACTTGCATCTTGCTGCACATGGAAGGCAACATGTCATCAGCATCCATATGAAAATATTCTTCCTATGGATTGTCCCCTGGAATGCATGACTACCTTTAGAGCCAGCTTCATTTGGATGATATTGGTGGGAGGCAGTAGTGGATTCTAAAACCCTTTACTACCAGTTTGCGCACGCGCAACGCTTCTGCGAATGTGCAGAAGTGTCCTGGGCGGGTGGGCGGAGCCTCCCGCCACCGCCGCTACCGGTTCTAAGAACCAGGCCGAACCGGGAGCCTCCCGCTGCCGCTACCGGTTCTAAGAACCGGGCCGAACCGGGAGCAACCCACCGCTGGTGGGAGGGCTTCGATAAGGTCAGCGCCAACTGAAAGCATTCAGGGGGGACATGTCACTTCACCGAGATTCTGGATTCTACAAAATTCAGGAACGCAGCAGCTCCCTTAGTACACAACATCATCACATTGTATTGCCACCAGTCTTGGCCTTCATTGTTGTGACTATTTAGCAAACAACCCCAATACATTGAAAATAAGGGTTGAGCTTTTCTTTTGTCACCAGTGATGCTTCTTCAGCTTCTCTTGGAAGGAGAAAGAACATGTGGAGGGCACCGGCAAAGTAATTCAGTCTTCTGTTGTTACATGAAGCCTTCTAGTTATAATGGGGGAGGGGTTGGAGGTGAGTGGAACTGCTGCTGAATAGCAGATGGCAGGAAGGGTGACATCATAGGCACAATTGTCCTACCCCATTATTCTTCCTGACAGGCCCCTACCCTCCTTTATTGTTTCCTGTGGACATAATTGGAAGCTTGGGAAGGGGAAAGAAAAGCTTGCCAGAGTTCCTAAAAAAGAGTCCTCCCTTTTGAGTAAATTGTTACTTAGTAGTCGTCAGATTCAGATTATTTCTAGAGCAGTATAAGTAGATAATGATCAGAAAAAAGCAAGCCCGCCTTCTGACTTGTGATTTGAGAGAACAGCACTTAAAGAAAAGGGAGAGGAGAGAGAAGAATTTAGGCACGCTCTGTAAAATGTGAAATGGGAAGAAACTTGTGTCAATGGGCTTTGTAAATGATACCCTTTCTAGAGCAGGTGTTCTCTGGGGACTTATTGGAGACTGGAAGGTTGTCTTCAGCATTTCATCCACTGCATGAAACTGCTAGGGAAAGTAACTCAGAAGGTGGGGTTGAAATGTCACCCTCAGAAGGTGGGGTTGAAGCAGAGGTGGGTTCCTCCCGGTTTGCACCGGTTCTATAGAACCGGTAGCAAATCGCTGGTGACGTCACAGATCCAGTTCTGTCGGTGCCGGTCCGTGGACGCCGTCATCTTTTTTTGGGATTTTTTTTTTTAATTATTTACTATTTTTTTTCTTCTGCACATGCACAGTAGCCGAGTCCCCGGCACTGCTCATGCACCGCCATCTTATTTTTGGCTTTTTTTGGGGGGAATTTTTTGCGAATTTTCACCACTGCGCATACGTGTGGCACGGCCATGCAGCGTGCAATGTGCGTGCAGCCACGCGGCGCGGGAGGAAGTGAACTGGCAGCGAGGTAAGTTAGAACCCACCCCTGGGTTGAAGTGCTTTCTGATGATGTTCTACTCCACCTGGCATTGCAGTCTATCTATCTAGAAGAGACCATGGAACCCAATTTTTTTAAAACTATTTTTGTTTGAGGTAGATGAAGACAAATAAATGGAGATTTAATCTCAGACAAGGTTGAAATCTCACAGGTAATGTGACTAAGTGTTCTTGATGGAGGTTTATCACCCATTTTGAATAGCTTTTCATTCCTCCTGAGGGCCTAAAAGGGAAGCTTGAGAGTCTGTTTGGACTCTGCACTATCTCTGCATTTCCTTGGCAAGCATTGATGATTGTGATAGCCAAGAGTCCTTTTTACCAGCTTATGCCAGATGCAGAATATCTGGAGAGGCTCCGCTGCTAAATACAGTCTTCATGGAGCTGCTTTTGAAGATGACTCATAAATTTCACTGAAGCAGAAGAAAGCTTTTGATGACGGACTGATTTTGTGGCTCTATTCTACATAGTTGCATTAGTTCCCAGTGTCTTTCTCTGCCTCGTTTGAAGTGCTTGCATTTCTTAGACTGTTTGGAGCCAAGCAACTTGAAGAAAATTGTTCACCCAAGTCAACCTGCCTATGCTTTAAAATCTGGAACAGACGTTCTTCCATTTTAGGGCTGCTTTGTGTGTGTGTGCCTTCAAGTCAATTTTTCCCCCCCCTGTCGACTGCCTGGAAATCCCCTGCAGTTTTCTTGGCAAGATTTCAGAAGTGGTTTGCCATTGCCTTCTTCCTAGGAGTGAGAGAAAACGACTGGCCCAAGGCTACCCAGATGGCTTTGTGCCTAAGGTAGAACTAGAACTCACAGTCTCCCAGTTTCTAGCCTGATGCCTTAACCAATATACAAAACTGGCACTCTCTTAACAGCTTTTGTTGATTAAACAGGAGAGAAGAGAGAGACTTCTGGAGGCCCACATTTTTGGGAATGCCTTGCTGTTTATCTTTGCTGGATCCCATCTTTACTAGTGACCCCATTACTACAATAAATTGCCGTACTTTTTCCCTCAGCAAATTTGTCCAGGGATTGGTTGGAACTGTTGTTTGTATTTTGTATAGTATTTTATACTGTCTTTATTTCTGGGTTTCATATTAGTTTTTATTAATGTATTATTTGAGAGGTGCAGTGGCTCAGGGGCTTAAGGATGCTGGGATTGTCAGCCAGAGAAGGTCAGCTTCCTGCATTCCAGCAGTTCGAGCCCTAGCACCACGGGATGGAGTGAGCTCCCGTCACTTGCCTCAGCTTCTGCCAATGTAGTAGTTCGAAAGCATGCAAATGTGAGTATATAAATAGGTACCACGCTGGTGCGACTAATGGTGGAAGCAAGAAACCAACTGGCGCCAGACCAGTCTGAATGTGAGGCGAAAACCGGTTAAAAGGCCCTGGATGACACTGACTCTCTTGCAGAACGCCATTAGCTGCTTTGTACGTGGAGCTAGTTCACCCCTTGTGGTGCACCCTAGATAGTGAGCGAGCAAGCAAGAACTTGAATGAACTAGCAATCTTAGACAGCCAAACTACTACTCTGTATTAACCTTATAGACTTCTGGCTTTCATGTACCAATACACTAACTAACTAACTAAACAAACATTCTTTTTTAAATGTAAACTGCTTAAAGGGGAGGTTAACCCTTGAAGATGACTTATACGTGTTTTACACAATACAAACATTAAGGTGTAGCTCTTTAATTTGCAAATTTCTGACTCAAAGGTTTCCTCTATTTTAATTAAACAGCCCTTCTGACCCCCACCCTGCTGGCCTTCCGGAAAGCCGTGAAGACCTGGCTATTCCAGCAAGCTTGGGGCCGTTGATCTCGCCTCTGTAATTTGGCGAGATCTGGCCATGAAACGGTGTGTATGAGTTTTTAGTTGTTTTTAAAATGTTTTTAATATGTTTCTTTTTAATAGTTTTTATATTTTAATAATGTTTTTTTTATATTGTTGTAAGCCGCCCAGAGTCCCCCGGGAGTTGGGCAGCATAGAAATATAAATAAACTAAACTAAACTAAACTAAACTAAACTTCTCGCTCCTCCTCTCTCCCCCTTTTCTCTTCTCTTGGCTGTTTGATGAGGAAAGCCGAGTTGATAAAATGCTTGCTTATCTCTGCCTTTGGAATTGGCATTATAATGTTGCCAACACTGAAACCTTTGCATGGGTCAGTTTTCTGAATCCGGTATTCCTTCTCCTTGCTCTGGATGCTTCTTCACTTAGTCCTCCTTCCTGATTGGAAACAGGGAGAAGAAGATATTCCCAGAAGAGAAGATAGTCTTTCTGCAAATTGCAGCAGATTGTACCTGGAGGAAAAAGGCAAGCATTTTGAAAAAGAAAAAGAAAAAGAAAAAAAAGAATTGACAGGGGGTCCAGGCCCCTTAGTGGCTTAATTAAGGATCTCCTTCATTATGCCTAGAGCCGAGTAAGGAAGATAGCCTTAATACAAATATGCAAGAACCTAGGGGAAAGGAGGTAAAACATTTTTTAGGCACTGAGAAATAAGAGAGTATTCAGAAGTGACTTGGGTAGATGACTGCCTGATTCATTGTGGTATAAGCAGTTGTGTGTGTTTCTTGTAAAATTCTTTATTATAACCAGGTATAGAGAGGTAGGATGAATTTATACTGCTATCCTATAGATTTCACTGACTTTTACTGTTGGCACTGAATGAGAGCATTTAGGAAGAAGATCTGATCAGTTTGTGTCTGTCTAATTTATAAAATTAGTTTCTACCCCACCTGCAAAATATAATTGATGGGGAAGTTGAAACCTGGATGATTTGGGTGATATAATTGGCTTGAGGGAACAGGCTTTTTGAATATTGAGGGGGGGGAATCCAAAACAGTTTGTACTTCATGAATGGGTGACATCATTGGTTCCCTTAAATGTGCAAACTCTTTTCTGAAATCCAACCAAGTTAAAGGATAGTCTTTTTTTTTTTTAAAGAACACTTTAAAAGATTTGGGGAGGCTATGATATTCCATTATTTGAAAGATCCTTGCCTTGTATTCTCACAAAACAGGGAATATAAGATATTGGTTATCTGCTTTTGCTGAGCACTTCTTGGAAGCTTTTGATCAAGGTACATAGATGCAGAGGAGGTTAAGGTCACCTGTAGCTTTCTCCAGCACAGCTTTTTACGTAATTGGTGGGTGTGGCAGGGAGGAGGGAACGATGACAGTTTTAATGGCACAGAGTCCCCTCCCCCTTCCTCTAGAGAGATGTAGTTCCTTTAATAGAAGCCATACAGAACTTCACCTGCCCAGTGGCCTCCATTTAGTAATCCTAATTTGACCAGTTATTCCAACAGCTGCCCCTTAAAACACATTCATGCTTAACTGCTATATTTTCTATAGATAATGCCCTTTTATATTATGAAAAAGGCGGGAGGGGGAGGGTGAATGTAGCTAGGATCGCCTTGCATTTAATTTCAGGAACATGAAGATGATGTATACTTGAGGGATCCTTGGTGCTCTCTGAACTGGCTTGTTTTCAGACGTTTCATTAACCTAACTAGGTAACATCATCAGTGCTAGTAAGGAGTGTTGTTTGCTTGTCAGTTGTATAAGATGCTGTATACTTAGAGGAAGGCTCACTCTAACTTTCTGCTTTCGTTTCTCTGGGACCCTGAGCTCTGCTGTCTCAAAGAACAAAGAAGGAGATGGAACCTTCTGTGTTGAAGTAAGGGGGCTATGCCAGTACAGGTAGTCCTTGACTTATGACCATCATGAAGCCTGCCCATCATGGTCATAAGTCATAGAGATTCTAAATTGGATCATCTACCTGATACCGACCCAATTTTATGACTTTCTCTGCGTTGGTCGTTAAGCAAATGCTGTCATCGTAAAGCAACCACCACAGTTATTAAGTGGACACCATGATCGTTAAGCAAACCAGTGGTTCTCTGTGGGCTGGTTTTATCAAAAACTGGAAGTAAATACTAGCTTTTGGCAAATCTATGATAAAACGCTGTCAAGTGTCCACGGGCCATAAATTCAGGACCTGATATGCAATCACGTGATTGCAGGGGTGGGACGGGCATTGGAACTTCAGAACTGAGTCATTAGTACCTCAGGGAGATCTGTCTTAAGTTGAGGACTACCTGTATTGGCCGTGGTCCTAGAGTAGCAGCACAGAAATTGTAGGCAGTAATGAGGCCATTAAATGTTCTGTGTGTTCCTCTTCCTTTCAGGAAAAGGTGTGGATCAGATACTTTAAATGGCGAGGAGCTGTTGAAGGATAGGTACAGGTAAATGGGAAAATCTGAAGCTAGAAACATCAAGAGACTTGCAGTGGGAAGAAGGAGCTGCCAAGAATTCTCCAGCTAAGGAAGATAGGAAATAGCAGAAGCATAATAGGAAGAAAGTGTATAAATGAGGGGTCCTTAGTACTCTCTGGTCTTGCTTGTTTTCTTGCAGACGTTTCATTACCCCAACTAGGTAATATCACTAGCACTGATGATGTTACCTAGTTAGGTAATGAAACGTCTACAAGAAAACAAGCAAGCTCAGAGAGCACCAAGGACCCCTCATTTCAACCCTGAGCTACAAATATTCTCCTTCAAAGTATATACAAATACTTGGACATCTTGTGCATTAGGGTATTAGTGCATTGTTAACTCTTAATCAAGGGATCACAATAGGCGTCATTTCTCCCATTTCTGGTTAAAGGAAAAGAGATCCTGTTGAGCTGAAACAAATCATGCCCTCCCTCTCTCGCTATCCTTTGCCCTTCTGAACTCTGTCCAGGCAGCGCTGTGTTTACTCAGCGTAGGCTGCTTCTGCATTGCCGGAGCTTGTCTGGCATTTCTGTTGCCTGAAACCCTATAACTTTAATAAGATACAAACTCTGTCGCATCTATCTGCCGTTGCTCGGCAACTCTTCAATAATGCCCCAAACAAAGCACTTGCCATGTGCAAGCAACCCTAATTCCAACTGTAGGATAATTCTGCTTCCGAGGCTGCTAATATCCTCCATAGTTAGCAGTCCTGTCATGTTAGCTTGTTCTTTTACCTGTAGCAGCAAGCAGGGTATCTAGGGTCTGCATAAATGATCCTTTTTTACGATCGTATTTGAGTCTAGGAACGGAGAGATTATTTCTATGCCCCCTTTGAGTGTGTTTTTATAATGTTACATGGCCAAATGTGTACTGATTTTTAACTAATCTTTTAATGACTCAACGGACGAATAATCATTTGTATAAATCCCTCTTGAAATGCTACAGTACAGGTAGTCCTCGACCTACAACCACAATTGAGCCCAAAATTTATGTTGCTAAGGGAGACATTTGTTAAGTGAGTTTGCCCCATTTTACGACTTTTTGTGCCACAGTTGTTAAGTGAATCATTGCAGTTGTTAAGTTAGTATCACGGTCGTTAAGTGAATCTGGCTTCCCCACTGACTTGTCAGCAGGTCGCAAAAGGTGATCACATGACCCTGGGACACTGCAACTGTCATAAATATGAGCCAATTGCCAAGCATCTGAATTTTGATCATGTGATCATTTACTTTGCTGCAACGGTCATAAGTGTGAAAAACGGTCATAAGTAACTTTTTTCAGTGTTGTTGTAACTTCGAGTAGTCACTAAATGAACTGTTGTAAGTCGAGGACTACCTGTAACTCTTGCTCTATTGCATAGGATTCTCACGTAACACTGGTTCTAACATGCATGTCAGGAAACAGACATGAAACAGTCAAATCATGTTCTTAAATGTGATGAAAAGCTCAGGTTCTCAAGTTCAAAATGAAAATTTTGGATGAGAAGCGAAACATTTTCTTCTTCAAGGAAAAAGTAGTCCATTTGCCTTTGGAAGGAAGAAAAAAAAAACATCTTTGAGACAACTATGACCTGGATGACTGAGAATCTCCACAGACATTTACTATATTGCCATGTTGTTAAAATTTTCCAGCAGGGATATTTGTTCTCTAACTTCGGACTGAGAGTGCTGTTGCCATATCAGATAAATGAAATAAATAAAATAAGAGCAATGCTCTCTGCTTCTTTGGGACTCTGATTTTATCCCTTCAGCAATGATAGCAAGATTTTAAGTATATACATGCATGATTATACATGTTTGGCAATGACGGAACAGCTAGAAAACCTCTCTATTTTAGAGGGCAGTTCTCTCCCTTCCAGTCACAATGCCCGATGATCCTTCTGCTTCTTAATTCGATTCCTCTTGAGTTTTGGATATCATGAGCAAAAGCAAACACCCCTTTCCCCTGGAAATATTTAGTGAAATATCTGACATGCCTGATAATTATTTCCGCAGTTCTCTTATAGGGGTTTGTTTTGACAGTCATAATTGAGAGTTAAATTAGCATCCCTGAAGTTTCATGCTGTCAGGCAGACGTGAGTCAATCAGAAGGGATATGTTGAAAGTTGCCAGGCAACTCCACATACTTAAACAAGTCCAGGGAATTCAAAACAATAAAACAGAACCTGTTTTCTGTGTGAATTTGCAAGTGGGTTTCGCCCATTCTTCTGTGTCCAGAGAAAGGTACCTTAGTTGTCGAATTTGTTTGGGCTTGTATGGCCTTTTCAAATGTCTGTTGCTTGGAATTGTAGAAAAATATATTCCCCACTCCTTAGTTAATAACAATGCACTCAAAAAACATCTTGGAAATGGTTGTGTCACATATGTTCCAATGGAATTGTTCCAAATGGATTATCATATTCTTACTCTCTGAAGATACTCCTAGTGCCATTGTTAATTTATTCCACAATTTAGGATGCTGTGAACTCTGTGCTAAATTTCTTTTTCTAGTGAGTAGCTTGATTAGAGGAATTTGCCATTGTATACAGTACATTCCCATATCAGCTTTATTTTGCTGTTCATTTTCAATACATTCATCAAGCTTCATTATCCCAACTGGCCCATTTAATTCTGTGAAGATGCCACATCTGATTTGCTGTCTGAAATGCATGCCTGTGTCTTAAGAGGAATGTGTTGGCAGCACCTGCATACTAATGGAATACGCTCTTTCCCCTCAAATCTGAAATGGTAAGTCAGCAGGCTATAACGCTGACTATAATTAATCCATCATTTATCCTATCCATACTCACGTTAATTGTGAATTCCACACTAAATGCCCCATGTTCCCCCCCACCCCCTATTTCTATATATTGGGTACTGTACAAGTACAGATGCAAAAGGAGGGGGATGATGAAGGGAAGAAGTTGCAGCTGTCTCTAGTTCTGCTTGTTGGAGTTTTTGAAGGTAAACATGTTTTCTTCTGCTTGCAACCTAGCAACTCTATGGCCATTGGGTAAATGAGATTGTAGCGTAAGCTATTCTTGTAGCCCGAGAATCTTTTGCATGGAAGCAGAGAATGCCTTTTTCTGCTTGCCTGAGGCTCTGCCTTTCCAACTCATACTGTCCTGGATCAGGAAAGGGGTAAGGTGAACACTTCAGTGTCGGGAAAAGGGCTATATTGATATTTCTGATTGTCTTCCCTAACCTTTGTAGAAATCTCTTGAGTGGGCACTGTAATCAGGTGTGTCCCTTCCTTCCTTCCCTCCCTCCCTCCTTTGATGGGGTGATGAGGTACATGAGATCAGGACCAGGTGTTGATTTGTACACTTTTAGAATCATTAAAGAGAACTGCCCCATTAGAGTTTCCAGAGTGCAACTATAAATAAATAAACGTTCCAAATAATTTCAACTCAATCATTGTTGAGTCTATAACTTTTTTTTTTTGATATAACACATTGAACATTTCTGCATGATGAAAATTATCTTGATTTTAAATTCCTTCCAGTATTGTTGTAGTCATGGAACAAATTGGAAAGAGCTGTGTGTTCTCCCCCCCCCTCACCCTCTTATCTGTAGTTGGCTTCTTTCTCTCTCTGCCTTTCTGTAACCTTGCTTCATCGCAGCTGCCTTTCCCTGACAGCAGAATGATAGATGTGCTTTGCTCCAGAGGGCAGAAGGCCACCAGCTCGGAAGGACGGCGTATGCCACTGATCAGCCTATTCAGTGGATGCACTGAGCCATGGCACTATGAGGATTTCATCAGCCTTTAATGCATTAACCTTTCATTAGGCACAGCAACCCTTGCCTGTGCCTTGCTCTCTGCTTAGACTATTCATCTCATTGCCTGGCTATGCCATGCGCCTTGACATCATGAAGAATCCTCTTTTGTAGAGACCTGGGGAGCACTGATATATTCATGCAATTTTAATGCTGGTGAATCCTGTATCTGCTTTTCTGTAGAGATCAATGCAATGGACACAAATGAGGCTGGCTTGGTTATTTTGTGTTAAAAGAAATCTGTTAACCTCCTCCTCTGTTCCCAGTCCTCAGGGGACTCTGCATTTTGAGTATATGCCATACCAAAAAGATCCTAATACCGTGTAACATATTGAGAAAGTAACTGATGCCCAGCCAGGTGGACAAGAAGAGTTAATTCTAATACTGTATGGAGGAAATGACCTGCAATCTAGAATGTGCAAGGTTTGTTTCTGCTTTGGCTCTGAAAAAAGCTTTTTAACAATCTGGATGAAGAATCCGTCCATAAAGGAACACAACAGATACATTTCTTACATAGATTTCAACTTACATTCAAGGTTCTATATAAGCACTAGAATAATTATGGATTATTTTGCTACCTAAAAGGAATTAATTTTCCCTGCCCTCACATAATATCCAGATCAATCAAGTTAATACTTTGTTTTTAAAAAATCTACAAATAATTCTTTCCCTGCAGTAAGAACACAATAAACAAACAATGCTATTGTTTTTCATGGCATCCAGTTTCACTTGCCTTTGTGATGGGAAGCAAAATTTGTCTCTCTTTCCCTCCTCTTCCCCTTTATGGAAGTCATCAGTAGACTAAATTAATTGTATTTTTAAACTTTTGGATTAGTTTTTAGATAATGAGATGTCATAGGAATCTTATACGGTATGTCTGGAGAGGAATAGTGAAGACATTTTCAATTGTTTTTCATATGTGTTTTATAGCTCTCTAACATTTGTATGTTTTGAGTACCATTTGCATCCTCTCACATGTTTTCTTTTGATGCTACTCTTGCAGGTGGAGGCAGAGAAACATCAAGATGTTGTGGTCTATGATCAGAGCACAAGGGATGTAAATGGGCTGGCAACCGACAGTTTCCTATCCATTCTTCTGGGCAAGCTGGATAGTTGCTTCCACAGTGTCTCCATCCTCACAGGTAGGATTTGGCAACAGTTGGGGTGGTGGGCTGATTTTTTTTTCTCCATATCCTTGAAAGGCAGAAACCTGTGTCCATGTCAATGCAGACTTTGGTAAAATGGTGGAAGAAAAATGCTGGATACCTTACCTTGCTATTTAGTATGCCCTTGTGTAGGTAGGTAGGGCCTGTTGTGGCCCGCCAGCGTCCCGTGCAGTTGATCATGGATCCCGAGGACGATGAGGCGGTTGTGGCGAGGTACCATCGGCCCGTGCACCTGGCACCCGAGTCAGAGAGCAAGGAGGTTGGAGAGGACTCGGTGCCAGAGGCTGAGAGTCAACCAGGGCCTTCTGTACCTCCTGAGGAGCCCATCAGGGCCGAAGAAGAAGAGGAGGAGCCTCTTCTTCTCGATGCTCGGGCACGCGCGAGTGTTTTGCAGTTTGTGTGTGCGTATTATTGGTGGCAGAACGGGGCCATCCAATTTTGTAAAAAGTAATCTTAAAAACTTTCAATTGATAGGAGCCCAAAAACAAGGAACTAGAAAATATAATGCAATAAACATCTAGAATGGAAAAAAGAACAATGGAGTAATTAAAAAAGAAACAGAATTCACCAAGGCTAGCCAATGCATATCTCATTCAAGGTCTTTCTGTCTGGATGAGCTCATCTTGCATTCAAGTCCAATGCCTGGTGGAAGGACCGGGTTTCCAGGGCCTTATGGAATCACGAAAGGGTCAAGGCCAACAAACAGGGAAGTGGTGTTGTCGCACAAGGAGGTGTTGTAACAGAGAAAGCACACCTGGATCCCACTATGTGACACATTCATAGAAAGGACTGAAGCACATTTTTCTGCCATGGTCGAGCAGATATAGTTGGAGGCAAGTAGTCCTGCAGAATCATTGAGGGCAGAATGAAATGAAAAATATTACAATAATCCTTGTATAGTACTGCCTTGTTTAGAGACTGTTTGCAGCTTATGACAATGATAAAAAGTAACTTTGTGACCCAATCCTCGCATTTACAACTTTTGCAGGTCTATAAAGCAAAGAAAAGCTAAAGTAAAATCGTAAGCACAGTCATGGTGTCACTTAACAACTGCTTCACTTAATGACCGAGTTGCCAGTCCCAGGTGTCACTACACAAGAGTTATCTGCACATGAATTTCCTGGTGTGCTTATGACATCTTGGTTAATTTTAGTCAGAGAGGAAGCATTGCTGGTCCAAATGATAGTGATAAGGGACAGAGAATCGTTGCGAACAAACCCTAAATATTTTATGTGTATCCCACATTTGGTATTTTTTATAAACATGAAATTTGTTAAATCTGCATTTAACGAAGAGTCTCAGAAATTGTCCTTTTTTCCATATTGTGATTTTGTTCTTCGTTTATTTTCTTTCTTGCTTGTCAAAAGGATTGTCTGAAGTGGAATGTTGCCGCTAATAGTAGTTTCCATTCTGAAGCAGGGCGGGGAACCTAATTTTACCATAGTGACAGCTGCTGAGGTGATGTGCTATTATGTAAACAGGTTGTCTTGAAGAGGAATTGCATTAAAATTCCAGAGGAAAACCTTTATGTTCTGCAAAGCCACAGGTGGTTTTTTTTTAAAGTGATGGTTAACTGAGATTAAAGTGGGGATACACGATGATTATTGAGTTCAAAGTATTTTCATCAGTCTGAAATTTAAATGGTGGAAAAACATGCAATGCATTTTTTTTCGGCGGTATGGAGAGTTCATATGACAATATCTTTTGGATTATCTCTGCGAGTGCTATCAGCCTTGAAATCTGGATGTCTGGCCTGGGTCTGCGAAACCGATACGGGTGGAGGGTATCATGCTTTCTTCTTCTACCCCCTTTTCTTAAACAGGAATTAATGTTTATTTTGAAAATTATTCTTGAAATTAATAGAAGGTACGGTTTGTTTCATGTAGGGTTTTCTGATTGTAGTGGTTAATGACATTCATCCTTTTGTGCTTTGAAGTCTTTATTTCAATTGAATATTATATTGCTGGAAATACAATATATTATAGTGCTATCATATATGCTACTGTATGTATATTATACTGTTATATACTAATACTCTTTTATAGTATATTCTATAACATACTAATGCTACTATATATTATATACTGTAATATATATAATAGCACTAATATAATATATAATATTAAAGACTATTAGTATATAATAGTATAATATATATACAGTAGTATATATGATAGTACAATATATTATAGAGAATATTTGTGAAATGTTTATAGTATATCTGCATCATTTGTATTCATATACGAGTTAAATAAACTCAGTGCTTAGGTATATGGGCATGGGTGTGGGGTGGGGTGAAATAAAACGTGGGAAATTGGCTATCACAACTTGATACCACTGGCTTAAATCAGACTTGATGGAGTGCTGGTCCATTAACAGGCAGTCCCAATGATCTGATGGGTCTTGAAGTTCAACTGCAAATATCTCTGAGCTCCCATATCCTGGGGGGAGAAATAAAATAGAGGGCAGCTTGAGTGAAATAAGAGTCTACAGCCGTGTATCTCAGATTTGGTCATATGATTGTTTGCCATTCATCATAGTGAAAAGAGGGGGCGTATTTAGGAAAAGATTGTTATCTAGGTGATGTCCTCCAAGAAGGCCTCTTCTAAAATCACCTGGGATAAATTCTTTTTGCCCAGTAGAGGGTAGTGTTGCTCATCCACTGGAATCCGTGTGGCCCATGCTAAACAACTGAGCATAATATAATTGTTAACATGAGCAACACGATAACAACTCATGATGTTACATAATAAGTCATTATGTCATGCCGTAGCGAACTGGATTCTTTTCTTTCTTTCTTTTCCCTTATTTGTGTTGCAGCATGTATAGTGACCCATAGGTTGTTTGGTATCAGCTAGCAGAGCTACCTTTATGGAGCAGGACATGCACAGTTCAGTTCTTTGAGAGTCTTTGTATATATGCACATGTGAATACACATGTGCAGCAGAAAAGGTTTTAGGGACTAGGGTAAGTATACCTCTCCTCCTCTGATTCAGCCCTACCTGACTAACTTACTATTTACAGAATGAATGAATGAATGAATGAATGAATGAATGAATGAATGAATGAATGAATGAACAGGGATTTCTTCCAGCACTCTTAAAATAAAGAGTGAGTTCTTTTTGGAAAGAGAAAAAGGAAGGGTGATGATGGGAGTATTGGTGTAATGAATCAGGGTTGGTGAGGACAGTTTAGCCTTTCCACAGCCCATGTGGCTGTTATTGTAGTTATAGCCTTTCTGCAGAGTGCATGGAACTCTAGTACTAGCAAGCTATGAGCAGGAGGCAAATATGAATGAAATCATCCAAGTGGCTAGAGCAAGAACAAGCCAGAGGGAAATCAAAGCATTCATTCATTCCATTGATATCTTGATCAAGGTTAGAAGTACATTTTATAGGTTGTTTGGACTCATTCTTGAATGTGTATAAAGGTAGTCCTTGAGTTACAATGGCAATTGGTATTGGAATTGTTCTCGTTATGTGCCATGGTTGTAAAGTACAATGCCATGTGACTGAGTAGCTTAGCGATATCAATTCCAACAGTCCCATTTGCCAGCATTAAGCAAGGACTGAAGGGGTCATTAAGTGAGGACCTTACATGATCACGACTTCCTACTTCCTGCTGGCTTCCCCATTGACTTGATGGAAGTCAGCAGGGAACTTTGGAAATTGATTAATGTGACTATGAGGATACTGAGACAGGAAGAACTCTGAGGACCAGTTGTAATTCCCCCTTGTTCAACACCACCACAAATTTGAATGGTCACTGAGTGAGTGGTTATAACTCAAGAACCACACTTCTGAAACAGTAGGAACATTTTTATTTGGTCACCTGCTAGTTGTAGTTTATAATGAGCTGTACTGGATGAAGTGGTATAAGTATAGAAAAGCATGAAGTTACTTAAGGACAGTTATTCAATGTTTACATTAATTGGCATTAGATTAAGAATGGTTGCTGTATTCTGTACATGTAAATTGTCTAGTCCAGTTTTCTTTCATCCAGAAGCAACCTATTCTGTATAGTTATATCTGCATTAGATTTCTAATTAATACTGTACAGGAAATACAATTGTATCATAAAACAGAGAGAAATGCAGTTTATTTGGTATGTATCTTGACACTGGGATAATCAGATTAAAACCAGCATAAATTAATACTGGGCAGGAACTTGGGGAATCTAGTGTTCCCTTTTTACTTTGCTGAAAATTAATCACTTTGACCTCTGGCCAGAAGGGATCTATCCATTAATAGGTATATAGTTGATGTTTTAAAAAACAATAATGATAATTTTGTTGTAAGTAACGTGTTTAGAAACTCCACAAATTCTACACATTTATAACCCCTACAAAATAAGGGCATTTTTTTTCATAGACGGAAGAATGCTGTATTCATTCTTCAGATTATTGTTGGTCAAGAAAAAATAGATGTGGTGCAACAACTTGAGGGCAAGCTACAAGGAGATTTTTGCAGATGGAGTCCACTGTGTAAATAAGGAAATGGAGAAATAAAGAGGAGAGAGCACTTAGTTGTTGTTGTTTTTAATTCTCTTCCCCCCCCCCCCCCCCCCCCCCCCCCCCCCCCCGCCGCCCTCCCCCGTATTTTCCCTGTGTGGAGTATTTCTACCACTTTACCTGCTATTTTCTCTGCTGGCTTTGAATTCTAGAATTTTAGTTCTAGAGGGCACAAGCTCAGGAAGTTTGTTCATTTAATCTTGACCTTTAGGTGTAATTCTCAGTGAGAGGAATATACTTTCAGCTATTTAAGCCATATGCCTGTTGATAGTGCATTACAACTTCTACTCCACCTCTCAAAAGCCCTTCATACATACAATTATCTGCTCTATTCATACATTACATTCTTGAAGAAAGCAATCAGTTGCTCAAATTCTATCCAGCTGGTCTTTATAATACTTAGTCCTGCTGGGAGTTAGGTTTAGTTAAAGGTTTTTTTCATTTCTATTCAACTCTCTGTAGGAAATCATTAAACAAAAACCATCATTTTTTTCCTGTCTCCTACAGAATTATTGACATCTCATTTGCAGCCTCTCTGTGGCTTGAAATTAACAATATTCTGTCAGAGTTTACTGAATTCACATTCTGCTAAGCACATCATCAATAAGGGCTACTCACCATTTCCTGAATGTAGGCATGTACAGTGGGATGGATGGATGGATGGATGGATGGATGGATGGATGGATGGATGGATGGATGGATGGATGGAGATAGATGATAGATGGTATGGATGGATGGATGGATGGATGGATGGAGATAGATGATAGATGGTAGATGGAAGAGGGTAGATGTGTAGATAGGTGGATGGGTAGATAGATCAGTCTCCCTTCCTCCCTCAAAGGAGATAAGGGGGCATGATTGTGTGTAAAGACATTCATATATGTAAACATCTGAGAAAGGAAAAGTATGGGGATTAGGAAAGAAAGGAAAAGACAGGCTCTGACACATTGACACATAAGTCCACACAGGAAGGCTCCCGTTCCCTGCCCCAGAATCAGGTCTTGCAGTGACCATCAAAGAGTATCAGGCCAGCCCTGTGCCAAACCATTGCAATCCAGACTGGCATGTCTGAAGTTGGCTTAAGAAATAGCTGGGAGCCGCATGGGGGACTTAGACTAAGTGAGGAATTGTCTTATGTCTCCATTGAGGTAGGTATAACCTCCTTTCTTTCCTTCCATCCATGTAACAGCTTGCTTAAAAAGAAATAACGCTGAAGACAGACTTTGAAATGTTGCTTAGCCTTACCCTAAATTTTGCTATACCCTAAAGCATTTAGACTTATTCACAACTTAAGACTGGAAGTCGTCTGAATTTTATGCTGACCAGAAGGTGCTGAAGCCCTTTGTGTTGTGATAAGATGATTGTTTTTCACATGGGCACATGCAGAGAGATCATATCTCATCAGGGCTTTCCTTATTGCATACAAGAGATAATTATGGGAAAGCCGTATTCGGTTTGAAGAATAATAGTCTCGAAAAGCCTGTTGAGTGCAACTATCTTGATAACATGTAATCAGGTATTACAATCAAACAAATTAACTTAAATCCAACTCATGATGTGCTGCAGTATATAACATCATGAACTGAAGAGCACTGCATTACGGAATTCTGTTTACAACTTAATTAAACTTTCCTAGCCAGCATGATCACATTTGATGCTGGACTTGGGCCAGCATGATTGTTTTTGAGTACAACTCTATTGTTGCAATACTGTGTTTATCAAGATGGAATGAATGCATAATAATGTAGATGGGGTGGGGATAGCGCTATATTATGTATGAGCTCATGGGAAAAATATGATGATGCAAGGTGAATATGTGGGAAACTGTGCATTTAAAAAAATCTCTCAAAAATATTAATGATGTATTTACTGCAGCGTAGCTTTCACCAGCATAATTCAAGTCCCAACATTTTCATTATTTATTTATTGCCATGTTTATGTACTGCAGTTCTATAAGGGAGCCCAGTGGTTTATATGTATTCACAAAATAATAAAGCCCTAAAATCTTTATAAAGAGTCCAGGGTTGTTGGATACGAAATGGGCGGCAAATAAATTTCATAATAATAATAAAAAAAATATGACATTAATAATATTCCCCCTTGGTGTACAAACAAGCAACAATCTAGGCTATAGTTCTACTAGTTCAACATTCTGGAATAAACCCGTATTTTATGAGTATAGGTTTCATCTATGGAGAATAGTCCCGCCATCAACTTGTAACATTTTTGACAAGCAGATTCATTTTCCTTTATTTCCTTTTTATATACAAAAAGGACAACGTAAATAGTAGTGTTTTATCAGGAGGTTGCTGCTATGCAATAGTACTGCTTCCCAGAGTTTCATTATCCAATTGTGTTGCCTAAAGATGTTTACTGTTTCTACTATAGAAAGTATTAAAATAACTACCAGCCTTACAAGATTATATCTGTAATTAAGGCTTTACAGCCTGCTGCCCAGACCTCAAGTTGCCTTTGGTTTGATTGTTGCAGAACTCAAAGGTGGAGAGTAAGTGGAGTGTGTTTATTGTGCTCTGAAGAATTTCACACGATAGCAATTCCTACTGCAGGAGAACTGGCACAGGCAGAGTGTGAGCCACTATTGCAAAGTCACGACGGTATGAAATGAGGGCAAGCAACTCTGTATATATTGTACAACATGGGATCTTACATCAGCTTATTGAATAGGTGGGGCAGGACAAGCACATCTGAAACCTGTTGTGATTAATCCTGATTCATAGACATCCTTTCTGCTTTTTCCAGGCCAGCAGGGTGGGGAGGAAGCATGTTAATAAAATACGTAACCAGAGCCCAGCTGAAAATAACAAGCAAGTTTCTGTTAGAGGTGGACCAGTTTACTTCTCAATGATATATACATTAAAAAAATTTTTTCACCCTGCAGTACTTGGCTATAAGTTGCCTCTGTCATTTTTCTCTTCATTTCTCTTTCACTGGCTTTTTGCTTTTACTATGAGAAAGAAGCACTCATCTGAGCCACCAATTCTACCTTTCCTGGTACTCCTTGAGCAATGGTAGATCTTATAAAATGGCATTACTATGTTGACTGGAAAGGAGAACTTTGTTTCCCCTACAAATAATAGACTTTTGAAATGGTAGGATTGTCTTCAATTTGCTGAGAATATGAAAACAGAGACAGATTTTTCTTGCCTTTTTTTTTTTTTAGATATTTAGTATTTTCTTCAGAGTTCCTTTTTGAAGACAAAAAGGGTGGGAGTAGGTACATATTTAGAAATCAGAAGAAAGTTACTTTCGCTGTAACCAGTGATCTGCTAATGGATAATGGCTATGCCAGTGATGGTGAATCTTTTCGGCACCAATTGCCCAAACCGGAATGTGCATGCATGTGCACGCTCCGGAGTGCCAGAAACCCGAAGACCAGCTTTTCAGGCCCTTTTTCAGGCCGTTTTTGGCCTGGAAAATGGCCCGGAAAATGGCTTGGTTTTGGGCCATTTTTTGGGCCGTTTTCTGGCACTCCGGCGCCTGCGAAGACAAAACCAGAACACCAGCTGGCGACAGCGCGCGTGCCCACAGAGAGGGTTCTGCATGCCACCTCTGGTGATGGTGAACCTCATGCCATAGGTTCACCATCACGGGGCTATGCTATTCCTCTGCCTTGATTGTCTTAAGAGGGGAAAATATTTATTTATTTACTTATTACATTTATATGCTACCCATCTCACTACTGAAGGGACTCTCGGTGGCTTACAAGATTATGAAAAGGATCATATGAAATGATTGCAATTAACAAGAATTCCATGGAGACTAAAAACCAAGAGGATGGGTGATACAGGGGTGGGAATCTTCTCTCTACTCTATCAACCCCCCCCCAGCATAGAACACCCCCATTGGTATTCTCCCCCCCCCCAATTAACTCCTAGAGGAAAAGTAGAATTCAGTAGGATGCATTTTAAAGAAAAGGTCAGTATAAATGAGAAGGGAAGGTGTCCTTGTATTTTGTATCTTCAGCAGAACTTGTGTCAGTAAAGATGGTGCTTTTCTATTTTACATTCATTTATCCCAGCTTGCACATATATATATACTCTGTTTCTCCGTTGGATATGCCTGTGCACATGCGCACATCCATGGACTGTTCTCTTTCATTCAGGGAAGGGAGGCAGCCTGTTCCCAGAAGTTGCTGTTAATTTCCTTCCTGAGGTTTTGGCAAGTGCTCATCTATGAGTTTTTGCTATGGCGTCATGAGCTGCATGCCCTGGAGCCTGTCAATTTGCTAATGTCAAATGCAGACCACTAATGTGCTGGTTGGAGGAAAGGGACTGAAATGTAGAACAGTGGGTCACGGCTGCTGCGTTTTATGTGGAAACCATGACTCAAAGCAAGAAAAAAGCTGCTGAAAATTTAATAGGCAGGCGGAGATTTCTAACACACACACACACACACACACCAATGCACAAAATTTCCTCTTTTGTCTTATATGGAAAGTAGGCTATTAAAGTAAATTAAATGGGTCCCTGCTTGGGTGGTCTGGGGCTTGTAGCTTCATGTCATGCACAAAAATATGCGCCTTAAGATATTGTGTGGATACCTCTACGACTATTCACAATTTTCACATCTGCTTCCTTTTCAGAGAATGGCCTTATATAAACTTTCCTTGACAGATATAGTATTCCTTTCAAAATTCAGCTTTCCATTACCTTAGGTCACATATACGAACCTTTTTTCTATTGAAAAACAGCCTTAACAGGAATAGGTAGAGATCTTGATGTTCAACAGCTAAAATTGGATATGTGAATCCATTGCAATTTAAAAATGTAAAAATACACTGAAACCGAGTTCCTTTTCCTAATGGGATACTGGCTGTAATATTGAGATACTCAATCATGAGCCCTGTTCAGGTATGCTTGCCCTTCTCCCCCCCCCCATAATTAATTAACAGTTGCATCTCCTGCTGTCCACATGTTCAGGGAATGTCTGCCAAGGAGAACCCAGCCAAATGCTCACCATGCTCTGGATCCTTAAACAATCAAGGCTCCTTGTCACAGAGGAAGTCTCCATGTGTCTGGCAGATTTCCGTACTGCAGACTTTACTCCAGTGAGGGGAAAGGGGATGAATCCAGCTGGCACACTGCTCTTGATCACGTGGTAGGGAATGCTTGATGGGGCTTCTCGACTTATTAAAAAGATAATGGGAATGGCTTAACTTTCATTTGAGGCAGCTGATAATATTTGGTATCTACCCAAAGCTTATTAAAATTAAATGAGCTCCCTCCCATGTTCTAAAAATACAACTTGGTACCTTCCAGGTGTATTGGACAACCATGCCCATCATCCCCATCCTGAATGGCTAAGTCTCCTTTCTCTGATTGGAAATGTCATCACATCTGAAGAGCTCTTGATCGGGGATGTTTGTACTAAAGAGAGAGCTTTCCTTTCATTTTATGAAGATTTATAAGATCAGTAGAAAAAGAGCATATCCTATCATTATAGGAAAAGGCATAAAACAGAAACAAAATATTTTAGACTGAATTAAAAGTAAAATGATAAGGACCCTTAGCAACCCGATAATTATGTTGCACATTGAGCAATCATTAACCTTTGAAGATAATGAAGAGTAGCAGGAAGCTTAGCAACCTTCTCTGTGTGATGAACATTTCTGTCTGCTAATAAATAACATGCATGCAAATCATCAGTGTGCCCAGGGAATTCAGCTAGTAGGGAGAGAATGAAGGTAGATCTACTTATTTTAATCCGAATAGTTGTTACAATGGAGACTAAAGATTCTACTTGGCCCAGCCAGGTGTGGCCTTCCATTCTAGAAATACCTTTCCCTCAGTGCTGCTAACAACCTGTTAAAACATGCCAGAGAAAATGCTCTTCTTAATTTCTGGAGCTCCAAAGAGTAAAGGGAAAAAAAGCTGGAGTCTGGAAGAAGAAGGTGAATTAAAAAAAAAAAACACCTGCAATAACCAACTGACTTACACTGTCAGTTTTCATCCAGAATTTATTGCTTTACTGTTGCTTTAGTTTTGCTAAATCCCAAGACGTGAAACAGATTTTACACATCCATAGACACCACCAGGTTGAGTGGAAAGAATCAAGCAAAGTATGTGTAGTTATTTCATCTCCATATGACAAAATAGGAGTGACTTGCTAGCCAGGAAAGATGGGTAACAATATTGTTTCAAAAAGGCAAGGTACTGTATGTAATTCAGGAAGTTATATAGTTCTATTACTTGGCACTTTGTCAATTAAGTATCCTAATTGATAGCCAACCTTGGTTGTTGCATCTTATTCCCAAACCAGATATCAACATACAAATTATATATAATAAAAAGAGGTATCTGTCAGTGCTGGGCTGCTGCGTTTTTAGGCAGACTTTTTTGAAATAAAATCAAATACATAATGTGATGTGTGTTTACTTATGAATAGCCATATTGGTAGCCTTTTGTCAATAAGGAAGGATAGAAAGCTCTTTCCCATTTCCAATATTTCGCTTAATTTCTGTGCTAAATGTGGGGGAGGTGATCCCCCTCCCTCTGTCTGTATACTTATTTTCTGCATTATGCACAGAGTTCTCTATCTCACCTCTAATAACTTACTTGTGTGAAATTCTTTGTCATTTGCTTTTATCAGGCTAGTACTTAAAGTGAAAAGCTGATTTCCATAATGGAATAATTTCAAAATGTGTAATTAGAATCAAATAATTTGGAGTGGGGAAGCTCCTTTGTGCTTATGAAGTCATTCTCAGAATCAAGCTCGCCTCAAAAGAGAGGTGGCTTAATTTTTTTGTGTAGGCTATGGCTGATCATAAAGATAGATATTTACGGTCTTCTCGATCATGGTGACGCAGTGGTTAGAATGCAGTACTGCAGGCTAACTCACTGCTCACTCCAGGAGTTCGATTCTGAGCGGCTCAAGGTTGACTCAGCTTTCCATCCTTCCGAGGTTGGTAAAATGAAGACCCAGATTGTTGGGGGAAACATGCTGATTCTGTAAGCCGCTTAGAGAGGGCTGTAAAGCACTGTGAAGTGGTATATAAGTCTAAGTGCTATTGCTAAGTGTTATTGCTATTGCTGTTTGTTATGTTCTCTGATCAACGTGCTAATCAGTGGATACTTCCCTCCCATTTTGAACAAAAATATAATCTTAAAAGTGACAAAGAAGAGAAACAAGGGAATATGATTTTCTTTTCTCCCTTGCACAGACAGGTTCGGAAACCAGGAGGCTATATTTTAAAGAAATCATAGCTGGGCCTGTAATGCATGCTTCCCTTTATGCGTAGCGCGCTTGTGTTTGCATTTTAATGTGGACCACGTGTCTCTTACAATAGCAAAAATCTTTTTATCTTTTACTGCTGTTAGTATTCTAAAAATGAAAGTGGCAAAATATTCTGTGGAAAAGCAAGCAAGCAAGCAAGCACACAAGAGTAACTTTGATTGCATTTTCTTAGGTATGGAAGGATAACAAGATTTCAGACGGCTAAGTTGATAGTTAAGCAAATGGGGATATATCCCGTGTAATCTGGCACCCCTTTTTCTGTTAAGCGTACATCAAGAGAAAAGTTGCTGGAAGTCTATGTATCTTCCTGACAGGTTTACCAAGTGTTCCCCCCAGAACTCAGAAATCCCCAGCTGAAGTTCTCCTTTTATCTATGAAACTGGTTACCTTGTGAGAATTCCCCAGTGTTACAGAGCTGAAACACGGAGTGGCTTGCTGTCTCTTTTTTGACTGTGTTCATCTCTACTTGTGGCACCTCAGGGGCCCACACGTATCTGCATTATAGATCATGATACTATATAGCGTATACATTTAATAACTACATATACACATACATACATATGTATGCCTTGTAATATTTTTAACATGCTTCAAGGCTTCCCTGAGTAACAAGCTGGTGCTGAAGTTCTCTAAGGCAGGGGTCTCCAAGCTTGGCAACTTTAAGACTTGTGGACTTCAACTCCCAGAATTCCTCAGCCAGTTGCCAAGGTTGAAGACCTCTGCTCTAAGGAATTCAGTAGAGGTTGTTTTTGTATCAGAAGCACCCCAAAAGATTTATAAGAACTAGAAGGAAGATCACCTATAGCTCTAGTGCAGGGCCCCCCAGCCTTTTGGGGACCAGGGATCGGTTCCATGGAGTGAGGTTTTTCTGCGGATTGGAGAGGGTGTGGTTTCGTGTACTGCCTGCATCCCACGGATGGGGCTTCGCTTGTTTGGGTGGCCCAGCGTCTGACATGCTGCGGACCAAGGGTTGGAGACCCCTACTCTAGTATACATAAGTATATATATTTTTTTGATGACAAGAAGCAATGACAGAGATGGATAGTTGGATAAGACAAAGAAATGAAATTCTGCCTTCCTTTTGAAAATCTGCTACTTGTTAAACAATTTTTTGTCAAGCAAGCTCTGCTTGCTGCCTATCACTTATTGGAGGAGAAAGCGTGTTGATTTTAGATGGATTGCCTGATGTCACAAAAAGTGTTGAGAAAAAACGAATGGAGCCAACATTTTTTCTGCATTACATATTCTCTTCTTTACAGAACTGCTATTCCTACAGGAGCCTGACTGTTCTTTAACCTCTTGATTCTAGAGCAACATCTGCAGCCCCTCCTTCAACACCTCTGTGTTTCTGTTATAATTGACTTATCAGACATGTTGCCTGAAGTCCTCTTAAGTTCAAGCTGTCAGCAGCGATGGTGTCAAACCAGCAGAGGCAAGATACTTGCATCAGTCTGGTGAAGAGTTGGCATGCTAGAGCCAAGTGCTGACATAATAGCTGCCTTTTGTGTGAAACTGCAAGGACCTTTTGCTCCTTGGAAGAGAATATGGGATATGCATTGGCTATCTTCAATAGGAATAGAAGAGAGTTCTGCAGATGGAGGGCAGCAGAGCCTTTCAAAAATAGATCTGGATTTCACTGTTTTTGGAATTGGTTATTAAAAGATGGACATCTCAGTGTTACACTTAGTTAATAGAGTTTGGTGACGTTTAGTCCCAAGAAAGTGCATGGATTTGAGTGAAACCTTTCTTGAGACCATTACTTCTCCTTTCTGGCCTGCTAGCAGAAATAATTGATGGAGCGGAGAGTTTTTGGCAGTGAAATGTGAAAACTGAAACACTTAGACCATTTAGCTACAATTGAGTTAAAGTACTACATCCCACTCCTTGTGTTGGCCCAAAACAATGCAAATCTTAGAATTTGCTACTGTCTTTGCATTGCCAATTCTTGTCTTGCTGCTGTAATTCAACACTCTGTTATCCAGATTTGCAGGTATGCAGATAGTTATAGACAAATTGGTTCTTCTCTTTTGACTTATAATATCATGCTCCTCTGCACTTCACTAGACAGTGGGAAGACATCTGTCATTCATGGGATGCAGCAAGAATAGGATGGATCTGACATGGTTCTCCAGTGGAATGACAGGATTCCACTTTGATTTCTCTTGGCTGCCCTCTCTGATGTTCTTGCCATTTGGGCACCTCACAAAATAATAGGAACTGAAGAAACATACAGAAATGTTGTTGTTGTGGAGAAAATAGGAGGAAGATGTGTTGGATATGTTCTCTGCCTTGGGTTATTTGTAAAGATAAGGCAGGATACAAATAAATAATACTGCTCCCAGTCACAAATTGCAAAACTGTCTCAATTAGTTGAGCAGTACCAAACAAAGTCTAATTCAGATGGTATAACCAGGTGCAGAAAGAAATATAAGACCAGAAATATCCCCAAAGAGAAGAGAGAAAGGCCCTATCATTAATGTGCAGCTACAGTAGCTACATCCTACCAAGCTGAACTTTCTGTTGGGCATCTAAGATACCTTTTTTTTTAACCAGAGAAAGTGATTGAAACAGAAAAAAATTAGGAAATTGGCAAATACATCGAAACCTACAACTTTTTTTTTTTTTTGTAGCTACAATGAGAAAAGTTAAAGGTGGTACATTCTGGGATAAAGGATACTATTTTGAAGTTGTACAGATTATCCAACAAATATATCCCCTTGTCTTTATCAAATAAAATTATCAGAGTGTGTTCCCCTCTTCTCTAACATGTTGGAAGGCTGGAACAGTTTTCTCCCTCCATAGAGAGGAGGTGATAGGTATGGTGCTAAAGAACAATACAAACACTAGGAAAGAAATGACTGTGGAGCCTGGCTATTATTAGAGGAACGAAGGCATACTCATGAATCCCACATACCCACAATATGTCTGCCACCAAGGTAAAACAATGGCAAAATGTTACAAACTCATTGAAACTGTGGCAGGTCAGTATGATGTTAAGAGCTGAAGACTACTTTTATGATAGTAAGTGAAATGATGAAATAAGATCATTTAAATCAGAGACTGAGGATATTGAGGTAGATCAGTTATCTTATTTCATTCATTCATTCATTCATTCATTCATTCATTCATTCATTCATTCATTCATTCATTCATTCATTCATTCATTCATTTTTTATGCCACCCATTTCCCCTACAAGGCAATGTTCAGGGGGGAAGAGTGGGGTTCTCAGGACACTTGGTCATGCTTTAAAGAGCCAGTGAAGCGCTTCCATGTAAACATTTTGCATCAGTTTGACCTAAACTTTTGTGATCCAGGAGTGGCCGTTTTCAAGAGCTAAACCATATTTCTTATTCTTATTCAGCTGTAATGTATTTAAAACTAGTTAATTTTGTTTGTTTACTTGAAACAAACTTTCTGAAGCTTGCCTATAGATTTGTCTTTGAGAAATTTGGCCCCAAGACCTTTCAGTTCAGCCACACTAGCAAGTCTCAACAAGAGGAATAGTAACTCATTGAATTTGCAGTTCTTTTCTATAGAAACTACTTAGAATTATTTTGCATATGAGCAGACAAATACACACAGCAGGAAATAAAGATTTATTATTTCTCTGATATATTATTTCTCTGATATGTTGAGAGAGAGAGAGAGATCTACTCTATGCCATCACTCCTTAAACTCAGGGTTGCAAAGTCAACACAAGGACAGAGAATGACAGGTCTTTCTCAAAATGTTTTTGGGAAATTGGGGAAGGGAATGACAGTAGTTTACACTAGGATGTCTTATTATCACAAAGGTAGGAACAAAGGAATGGATCTCAGGGTAAAAAGCAAACCTTGAAAGCCTCTTTGTTTACCTTGGACATTTTTCTTCTACTTCAACTACAGAAATACAGCCACTGTAACTGCATTTGCAGCTAACTAATAACTGTAAAATTGAAGACATTCCTGTGAGGTTTGCATTTTCTGCCCAGAAAATCAATATTAAGTCAGATGTAGCTACATCTGATAGACTTACAGTAGTATGAGTACTGTTTATATCTTTATCGATACAAGGAAGCCACGATTATTTTTTCTTATTAAACAGCACATAAATCTAATTCACTACCACCTCCTTCCTGTTCCTGCCGCTGCATGTTTTAATCCATATTTGCTCATGATGAGTCTGTGCAAGTGATAGCTTTGCAGGAGAATCTCTTCTCATGACTCTCGCTACAGCTTCCCCCAAAGTCTTCAGGCAAGTGCCTGGTTGCTGGGCGCTTGTGTCATGTTTATGGCTCTAAATAGGACTCTGAATGATTGGCATAACATCCCATACAAATGCACATGTGTTCAGGAGCTGGAATGGCTGGTTATGGATATTAGCTATTTTTAAATGGTTGTTGAAGTGTTTGGTGAGAAGATTATTGCTACAGCAAGAGCTGCGGTAGTTCAGAGGACTGGCTAGCTGGAGGGGAATGTGGGCTGGCACATGGTGATCTGAGCAAGGTTGCCATATTTTCAAATGTCGCACATCCAGTTTGGCTTGAAAGAATTGGGCAGTGGAACCTGTGACAAGCAGAAATCACTTTAGGTCATTGTTTCCCAAAACACAACAACTTCCAAAAAATTTCAGCTTTTATACAGAATACAAATAACAGAGTTGGAGGGGACCTTGAAGGTCCTCTAGTCCAACCCCTGCCCAAGCAGGAGACCCTATACCATTCGAGACAAATGGCTGTCCAGTCTTCTTTAAAACCTTGTGAGTGATGCAGCACTCACAACTTTGGGAGGCAAGCTGTTCCACTGATTGTTCTAACTAAGGAACTTTCTCCTTAATTCTAGGCCGGATCTCTCTTTGATAATCTTCCATCTGTTACTTCTTGTCCTGTCCTCAGGTGCTTTGGAGAATAGGTCATCCCTCTCTTCTCTGCGACAGCCCCTCATATATTGGAAGATTGCTGTCATGTCACCCCTAGTCCTTCCCTTCATTAGACTAGACCATTCTTTGTAAGCTTTAGCCTCCAGTTCCCTATTCATTTTGTTGCTCTTCCCTGCACTCTTTTGATGGCTGGGCTGGTTGGGGAATTCCAGGAGTCTATACATCTGAAAGTTGCCATATATGAAACGGTACTGTAAAGTGAGACAATTCTGATGAAATTGAATTCTTGTGTGCCTACGTGTGCGCTAGCATGCAATAAAGAAATAAGTCAGTGGCATGGAAATATTTGATTAAAGGGTCAAAATAAACATAGCCTGATCTTGTGTATTCCCTAGGAGTGAGTTTTATTTCAGGGAAAAAGGAGGCTTTGCAATAGTTCAGTTCAGAACCCGGGTTAGGGAAAATTCTACTGTATTTACGCGTGATTTAAAAAAGCTGCTTTTGATGCAAGGAGACCGCGTGTGCGTTTCCTTCTCTCTCAATCAGAAACCTGTGCTAAGGCCTCTCATTTCCTTTCTGGAGCTTTTCATCTGGCTCCGATATACTTGTGAGCTCATCTTCCCCGCTCTTGAGTTTGTACCAATTCTGAGAAGAATGTTTAGATTTTTCCAGCCTTCTTTCTAAATTTGGAGCATCCATTTACACTCATTATTTGGAAAGAATGTGGCACAGCAGTAATTGATGAGAGATCTCTTCCTTACTCCCAGCTCATCTGCAAGCACATTGCCTTTGACAGATCTGGACCGAATCCCAGACCGCTTGCAGCCCTGCAGGGCTGTGTAGCAGGCCTGTGTCATTCACAGCCATATCATGCATACCCATTTTATTTCCACTCTATTTCTATAAGCTTGGCAACTCAGCTTATTTTTTTCTCTCTTGTGAGATACAGAAGCATGTGTGTGTGTGAGAGAGAGAGAGAGGAGGGGGGAGAGAGAGAGAGAGAGAAAGAGAGAGAGAGAGAGAGAGAGAGAGAGAGAGAATAAAATAATAAAATAAAATAATAAAATAAAATAATAATTAATATAATATTATAATATAAT
>QLTV01002702.1:3018375-3039855 GCA_003457575.1 Thermophis baileyi
AGGTAAGATGGTCAGCCAATAAATACAAATAAATATATAATATAATAATATAATATAATATAATATAATATAATATAATAAAATAATAAAATAAAATAAAATAATAAAATAAAATAAATAAAATAAAATAAAATAATAAAATAATAATAAAATAATATAAATAAAAATAATAAAATAAAATAAAATAAAATAAAATAATAAAATACTTAGGAAGGGTTGCTACATTCAGCTGTGGAGAAATATTCTCATACTTACCCAACAAGTCAGGAGCTAATATTTGTGCAGGCCATTTAACGTTTCCATTTGTTTATGCTGGTTTGCTTAATGGTTCCTGGTAAATGAAGCAAAACAGGGCTCCAGTATACATACGTGTGTAAAGGAAATGGTTGAAGTGGTTACATCAGAGTATTTAGTTTATTTGAACATCCAAAATGAGGCCATGGATGTTTTTGTTTGGAGTCTATTATGAAAGCTGTGTAGCAGCGGGCATGAGAGGAGAATATAGATTAGAAAGTGAAGAGTAAGTATTGAATCTGGGCTACGTACCTGTCTGATTCATTTATGAGACAAGATGCTGCCATCCCTTGTTCTCTGTATTGATTTCCAGTTGAGTTTGGTAGCTGATGAAATTAGATGTGGATGATTAAGTGATTTGGGAGGAATATAATCCTATTCAATAGTAATTCCATGGGACAATGCTATGTAGAGATGTGGAGTGCAATCTTTGGCAGAGGCACAAATACTTGAGGCCTTCTGTTCTTGAAGATACTATAGAACAGTGATGGCGAACCTTTTTTTCCTCGGGTGCCGAAAGCATGCGCACGCGTGCTGTCGCTCACGTGTGCGTGCCCACACCCATAATTCAATGCCCCTTGCGCCCCCGGTGCATGCGCACGTGACCCCCATGCTGCCCCACCCCCCACGCATGCGTGCATGGCCCTCCCGTTTCCTGACTTCTGGTGGGCCCAGTAGGCCCGTTTTTGGCCCTCCCCAGGCTCCAGAGGCTTTCTTGGAGCCTGGGGAGGGCAGAAACGGCCTCCCCCGCCCCCGGAGACCCTCCGGAGGCCGGAAATGGCCCATTTCCCGACTTCCGGTGGGCCAGGTAGGCCCGTTTGTCGCCCTCCCCAGGCTCCAGAGGCTTTCTTGGAGCCTGGAAAGGGAAAAAACGCCCTTCCCTGCCCCCCCCCCCCGAGGCTCTCCGGAGGCTGAAAACACCCTCCCAGAGCCTCCGCGTGAGACGAAAATCAGCTGGCCGGCGCGCACATGCGCACTGGGGTTGAGCTAGGGCAACGGCTCACGTGCCGGCAGATATGGCTCTGCGTGCCACCTGTGGCACGTGTGCCATAGGTTCGCCATCACATCTATAGAACATACAGGTGTAGGCTTCAGCTTACAATCGCAATTGAGCCTGGAATTTTGATCGCAAGTTATTGCGGCTATAAGTTGAATCATCACATGACACGACTCGATTTTACAATTGTTTTTAGTTTGACCATCAAGCAAATCAAGTGGTCATGAGTCTGAATCTAGCTTATCCAATAGACAGTTTTGCCATTTTTCAGCAAGAAAATGTTACAAAATGTGAGCATGTGACTTGTGGGATGCTGCAACCTCTCATAAATGCAAACCCGGTTGGCAAGGGCTTGAAATGCAATCATGTGAGTACAGACATGCGGCAGTCATAAGGATGGGTTGTAAGTAACTTTTTTTGAGTCCATCATAACTTCGAACAGTCTTTAAATGACTTGTTGTAAGTCAAGAACTACCTATTTCTGCAGGCATAGTTTAGCTCTGTCTAGAAATGTGTGACTTACTGAAACTCAAGTAACTGTTTCCTAAACCTGTTTTCTCTTATTTCATTGAGATTGAATCAAATAATGACTTACAAATAAAAGATAAAAATAAAGAATGGAAATAATTCTGGGCTATCCCTGAAGTTAATAAAAATATCAGTTAACAGTTGGGTAATACTTTTATCTTTTGCATCAAAAATAAAGAATCTTGTGGCATTTTTAAGACTAATGATTCTAGTATAACTCTAGTATAACCTAAATAATATACTTATTTAGGGCGCTTTATGTATAATGGCATGTATTAAGCTGCTTCAAGATGCTTTGTGTTCCATTTATTTTAGAAATAAATTAGTTTGATATCAACAATATTGCATATGATTATTACCGTATTTTTCGGAGTATAAGACGCACCTTCCCCCCCCCAAAAGAAGCTGAAAATTTGGGTGCGTCTTATACTCCGAATGTAGCTTTTTCGAAGCTTTTTATTTTTTTTCAGCCTTGCAGGCTTTTTTCATTGCTACTCCCTCCGAAGGTTTTTTTCAGCCCTAAGTCTTTGCAGGCTTTTTTCATTGCTACTCTCTCCAAAGAAGGTTTTTTTAAGCCCTAACCAGGGGATAAAATAATGTGCTGAAGCTGACCAGAATAAGGACACTAGCCAGATGAATACCTGGCAGGCAGATTTTTTCCCCTATTTTCTTCCCCAAAAACTAAGGTGCGTCTTATACTCCAGTGTGTCTTATACTCCGAAAAATAGGGTATATGTGGCCTGCAAACTTCTGGGTGACCACTAGATGGCAACAAAATACATCTCATTTAACTGTATAAAAATAATACCGGTAAGTACTAGTTTAATTAATAGTCTATGAATAACAATAATAAATAGAATGACTGTGGCAAAAGAAAAGAAAGATAGCACCAGTAGTAATAGGCGCCTTGGATGCAATCCCAAAACACATTGGAGCACCACATGAACACCATTGGCATTGACAAATTCATCATCAGTCAATTGCAAAAGGCAGCTTTACTTGGAACAGCTTACATCCTGGGAAGATATCTTAATATTATTGAACAATACCTGCCTATTCTTGGGAAGGACTCAATAGGTGGACAAAAATGGCAAATCTAGTGTAAACATCTGGTTGACTGCACGGCGAACCATAGCAACAGCAACCAAAACAGCAGGAATGGATAGTCCCATTGATCCTGGGGGTTGATACTAACCACTGGAAAACCCTGGTTTAGAGCATCAAACCTCTTAAAAATCAAGAGAGTCAGTGACTCCCAGTATTTCAGATATGCCCACTAATCCAAATATCTTGAAGAGCTTTAGTCCTTAGATTTTCCCAAACTGTGAGGTATAGCTCAGGGGTGAAATTCAGCAGGTTCTGACAGGTTCTGGAGAACTGGTAGTGGAAATTTTGAGTAGTTCGGAGAACCGGCAAATACCACCACTGGCTGGCCCCAGAGAGGGGTGGGAATGGAGATTTTGCAATGTTCCTACCGGTTCAGACCGGTTCTATAGAGCCGTTAGTAACTTGGCGGCCTGGGTTGCTGGAACCGGCAGCAACACAGGCCTGCCACGCCCCCGAGCCGGTTCTCTCGGCGGCACCATCTTGTTTTTTTCTTCTGTGCATGCGCAGAAGCCTTTTTTTTAGTACTGTGCCCGCGTGGCGTGTCCCTGAGTGAATCGGCAGTAGAAGAATCCAGAACCCATCCCTGGGGGAGGTGCAGACAAGGGTCCAGGGGTGTGTGAAGAATCTTTTAATTACATTGTTAGAATGCATTCACATTTCCAAAACTTCATTGTGTAGTTTTTATTCATTTTGGTGTGTGGATTTTTAGGGGAGGAGTGGACATTAAGATTGCACTAAAGAGAAGTGTGATGGGGGAAAAATGGAATCCTTGGTCTAAAACAAGCTCTTGAATTTCCATGGAAACCCTACTAGTAGGATTTGGGACATTGATTTTTTAAACTAAGTAAATAGGGTATAGCTTGCTTTAATATTTTTAACCTTGTTCCTTAGTAAGTGTCTCAAATTGAATATAAGATGTTCTGCAGAAGCACCATAAGTGCCGCTTCTGCTGGATGTTTGACAAAGTGCACTTTCCCATTGCACTATTTCCACTCCTCCGGCTCTCACAAAGCACTTTGCAGCCATCCTGCAATTATGTTGATGCCCTAGAAACACTGGGGACCTTCGGGGTGGGGGGTGGGGCAACTTGAATCAGGCAGTACTTATCTCCAGCTGATCAGTGAGTATCAAAAATGGTTTTCCCTTCAGCGCCATGCTACTCTTGAGTTCTGAAACAGTAAAAGCCTTTACCCTCATTCCAAATGGAAGTACTTATATCCATGCATAAAGCTTTTCAGTATGTATCACATACCTTTGTTCACCATTTGTGAGACAATTGTGAGCAGTGGCTAGGAGAGGAAACTTTCTGACAGCAGAAGCATCATTCCTTTGATGTATTGAAAAAGACTTTTGCCAGCTGTGAGACTGTAAGGTCAGCATCCCTTCAACCCATCTTCCCCCCCCCAATGTTTCTGTCCATTGTCACATGCTGCTATGGTGGCTGAAGCTGGGGAAAGATAGGCATCATCTTTCTTGCTTATAAATGCTTTCTTGCTTATAAAAAGAAATGCTTATAAATTGTGCTGAAGGAAACTCAAGGGGCTCAGGGAGGCCTGTAAAATACACTATTTGATACAGTCCACTATGGCTTGTTCAGCAAATCATTGAGAAAAGGAGACAGCCATGAAACAACTCCTATAAAGTAAGCAGCAGCTCCAACAGTTAGTTAATAATTTTAAAGGTTGGCTTATCCTTTCCTAGTCTGATAGGAAACCAAACTTATACTAGCTTGAATGACTAGCCCCCAAATCAGGGGTGAAATCCAGCAGGTTCTGACAGGTTCTGGAGAACCGGTAGTGGAAATTTTGAGTAGTTCGGAGAACCGGTAGCGGAAATTTTGAGTAGTTCGGAGAACCAGCAAATACCACCTCTGGCTGGCCCCAGAGTGGAGTGGGAATGGAAATTTTGCAATATCCTTCCCCTGCCACGCCCACCAAGCCACGTCCACAGAACCGGTAGGGTAAAATTTTGAATTTCACCCCTGACCTGTTTCAACAGAAACCTTTATTGAGAAGACACCAAAAGTCTATGTGATGAAATAATGGCCACTAAGCCACGCCCACAGAACCGGTAGTAAAAAAAAAATAGGATTTCACCACTGCCCCAAATTACATGTAATTCTGGGAATAGTGTTATAATATTCACTAACAATGCCAGCTTAACTTCAGTAGGATCATATTGCAATATTGCCTTTACAGCAGAAGACTTACCATTGAGCAGAGAGATACAAATGATAATTTATTTATGCAAATAAAGGCTTACTTGTTTCCTTTCTTGGAAATTACATAGAAGTGAGCTCAGGAGAGGTGGGGCACCCTGGAATTGATTGCACTTGTATAGATTTGTCTATTCAGAGAGCCAGCCCTGAGAACAGCCAGTTCTTTTATTAAAGGCTATTAACTGAAGTTCTTTCCATTCAATATTTATTTGTTTCATTTGTCTGAATTGCAAGTTTTCAACTGTGTTTTGGAAAATTGCCTGCTTGCACTGTCCAGTGGTCTGAAGTCATGCTAATACCCATGAAAGCTTCTGCAAATATTTTAGGCCATTCCTTTAAAAAAAAAAAAGACACAAAGGTCATCTGTTTGGTCAGATTAGCATATTGTGTCTTGGATTCTTATTTGAATAAATGATACATATTTGAAGAAAACTGATTTCTATCCAAGATGAAGAAGCGACTCAAGATTTTGAGTATCAAGTTAATAGCCATAATAGGCTCTGTCTGCTCTGAATTTCAGAGGGAAACAGTTGGCTAGAACTTGCTGCATTTTGCCTTATTTAAGGCATATTTCAGCAGGTCAGCTCTTCAATTTTCTTAGAAGTCTGGATTGAGTTAGAGAGTGAAATGTAATATGTCTCCAAGGTGAACATGCTTCAGTAGAATACCAGTGACTTTGCAATTAACCTTAAGATTCTTCGTTCTATAAATTAAAAGATTGATTGATTATGTGCCATTGGGTCCTTTCGATTCCTAGTGACCCACTGATAGATTTTTCTCCATGACAATCTGTCTCTAACCTGTTCTTTTAAAGGTAGTCATCACTGCCACTGTAACTCGGTCTATCCTCCACCAGGTAGTTCTCTTCTTCTCTTTCCTTCGACCTTTCCTAGCATTAGAGCTTTTCCCAGAGTCCTGAGATAATGTGTCTAAAATAGGGTAATTTGAACCTGGTTATTAATGCTTTGAGTGAAAACTATGGGTTAGTTTGTTCAGTTATCCATCAATTTGTTTACTTGGCTGTCTGTGATATTCTCAGGAGTCCTCTCCAACACATAGTTCAAATGTGTCGACACTCTACCCTGCTTTTCCACTTCCATTGAACGTCTCAGGGAATACAGGATTTGTACAATTTGTTGGTCTCCATCTTCTATCCTTCTTTCCGCCCATTCCTCTTATCTTTTTCTTTCAAGCAGCTTTGAGAGAAGGATGACTATATGAAGAATTGCACCTTCTTTTTCCTTCTTTCCTTTCTTTTCCTGGATCTTCAGGCTGAGACCTACCAAGAAGACAGATATATGTTTTCTTGCTGGCACGTTTTAATCCTCTTGTCCATTTGAGTTAGAACTGTAAAGGACAGAAAGTGTGAGGAAGGATGGCTGGCTATGCTTGCTGGCAGGACTTGGAACCTCATTCAAAGTGACTGGCTATTAAGATATAGTTACAAGCCAAAATTGTAGATGTTTCTGTGTGCTCCCTTCAGGAAAAACAGGGCCAGGTCACGTGGTTGGTGAATTGTATTCCAGGCTTGGATTCTGGCATTGAGTTTGGTAATGCTATCATCAGAAAACTTGTTTTCCTGATTCTATAATTATTCTTTGGAATGCACTGCCACCCACTTTCTTCTCCTACAGCTTTTGTAACAATTGGACCAAGAACAAAAAAATGAGGAAAGGAGAAGTGGAGGAATACTCCACAGGACTGAAAACACAGAAAGTTAAAAAAAACAACAAATGATGTCACTCTGTAGTTGATTTCTGAAAGACAAAAGGGAATAATAATGTAAGAAATTATCCTCGGATTGACCAAGCTGACATCATGTTCTCCTTTTATAAACCTGCATTTATTTTTGATAAAACTCTCTCCTCTTTTCCTAAAAAAAAAAAGTATTGTTTCAAGGAAGGAAATAGTAACTTTGCCATACAATAGGTAATACATTCCTAACCAGAATGGCTTCATATCCCGTCATCTCCACCTATCAAAACTATAAGATTTGCAGAACAAGTTTTTTTAGGGGAAACACCCATAGATCTGTAAATGCTAGCTCTATCATCATAAACAGTTTTATGCATGTGGAATGTTTTTTCATAAAAGGCCTCAGTCATAATGTCTACATGGAATTTGGGGATTATTTTGAAAATAGTATCAGAAATCAATTCTCAAAAATAGAATGGAAACAGGTTTGCTTTATTTTTCCTGGTTAAAACTTTCAGTAGCGATTGTATTGATCCTCTTAAAAATGAGTTTCATAGTAGGACTGTGGCATGACATATTGATTCATAGGTGAAGCCAGATAAATTTGGGAGTACAAGGGATAGCATCTTGGATTATCATATACTCCCACTGTTCAAATGGTGACTTTGTTTTCCTGGTTAGATTTTTTTTTTTTTGCCTGTTTTTCTCCAAATCCCAACCCACAGCTGACAATAATCAACCCCACATTTGTTACAATAACAAGTCTCATTAGAACACTGGTTCTAATCATGGAGGGAGGAGGGTTTATTCAGTGCGGATGATTTCATCTGGAATGATGTCACTGCTAAGGAAAAACACTGAACTACCATTAAGCAGTTCAACCTTGGATTCTTGTCCTTGTAAATATCTGGATTTAAAGAGACAAAGCATCCTATCTACTGCATTTAATCCTGGACGGGGGTTTGTTTGTTTGTTTGTTTGTTTGTTTTTTCAGAGCTTGGAATCACTGATTTATAAATGGAACTAGAAAGGATCAAAGCCCTGCTTAATAAATACTTAGAAATCTGCAGGAAAGGAAAGATGGGCTTGGCTAGTAATGCCTTTCTCATGGAAGAATAAAACTGTTAACCATAAGGGCTAGTAGCTTTATCAGGCCTGTTTGGCCTTCTTGTCACCTGTAGGACTCACACTACAATTTGTATAAATTACAAAATCAACAATACTTGGAAAATGTAGGCTCTTGGTGTGGGACTTGTCTTTTGTCCTTTAAAAACACTGTTTCCTTGACCAAAAGAGCTGCCTGCAGTATTTTACACTGATTATTGCTGATCTTCTAGAGCAGGGGTGTCAAACTCACGTCGTCACGGCGGCGTCATGTGACATATCGGGACTTTCCCCCCCCCTTCGCTAAACCGGGCGTGGGCGTGGCCAGCGTGTGATGCATCCAGCCCGCGGGCCGGGAGTTTGACAGCCCTGTTCTAGAGTGTTTCCCATCTGCCAGTAATGAAATTATTTAATACAGCCAATTTACTAGGAGATGTCCAGAGTCTACTCTGGTATAGTAACAGTTTTCTAGATTCCCAACTCCTGGTTTCAAAAATGGTGAATTTTGTAACCCCGATCCTTATCCAGAATTGAATGTTTCAGGTATACCTGTTCCAACCGTGACTGGTAAAGAATGTCCCTCCTCCCTCTTCTGTAATCTTTTAACTTCAGGTCCTTTTCTCAGGAATGGCAACCTGCAGACACCTGGAAAGTGTGGCTCCTCTGAAGCTTGCCTTCAGACATTAAAATGCTCTCCTTCCCTTCAGAAAGTCCCTTAAGACATGACTTGTGGGTAGCAGGAAGACTATGACTGCTCCCCTGTGCTTCCCCGCTCACACACACATGCACACCGCAGTGAGTTTAAAGGCTTTTAATCAAACCACCAGTAGTTCCAAGATATACCACACATGAGTGGGTCCAGTTGCCACGCTCAGCAAGATTGAAGTGATACCGGAGTTCTCGACAAGGCTCAGTCCACAATGTGTGGACACCAGGAGTGGGTTCTTCTTTTCTTCGCTGCCGGTTTGCTCAGTGATGTGCCGCGCGGGTACGTGCGTGCTTCGCGCACGGGCGTGCTTCGCGCATGCACAGTGTTTCACGCATGCGCAATGCTTAAAAAAAGCTGCGCATGCACAGAAGCAAAAAAACAAGATGAACCGGTTCAGGGGCGTGGCAGGCCTGGGTCGCTGCCGGTTCTAGCAACCCAGGCCTCCAAGTTACTACCGGTTCTATAGAACCAGTCCGAACTGGGAGGAACCCACCTCTGGTGGACACATTGTTCCAGCATAGAGATGTGAAGGCCCGGAAAAAAACCGGAAAAATTCGGAAAAAAACTGGTTTTTTTCCGGGTTTTTTTCCGTTTTTTTTCCTGAAGGCTTTTTTGTTTTTTTCCAAAAAATTGGAAAAATTGATAAAAGAAAAAAAAACATTGTGGAATATTTTATTTTAACATGATGAATAAAATATTTTAATACAGGGGGTTCAAATATTTTCCAAATAATTTCTAAAAAAAATGAATGATATAAGATTATTCTAATTTCTGTGCAATGAGTGAGGACAAGAAAGTACTAAAGACAGGTTGTTCAAATATTTTCCAAATCATTTCTAAAAAAAATGTATGATATCAGATTATTCTAATTTCTGTGCACTGAGTGAGGACAAGCAAGTCCTAGGTAACAAACTAAACCCTCCACTGCAAGAACAGTATGCAGTTCTTCCTTTAGGAGGTACTGCTATTGTAACAAGAAAAAGGTTTCAGTTTTGCTTTTGCATGTTAGTGCTACACTGTATTTTTAATATGCTAGTTGTGATAATTTTATGCCAAGTCAAATTGTCCATAGTCATATTTTATGTTCCTAAAGTAACAGAATGACTTTCAATCTTAAAAAGACAAAAAAGTGCTAATGTAGCATTTTTTTCAATTTTTCCAAAAATTTCCGTTTCACCCCCCCCAAAAAAAAACGGAAAAAAACCGGGGTTTTTTCCGAGCTTCAAAATTTCCGGAAATTTTACATCTCTATTCCAGCAACACCCATCCTTTAGTCAACACTGGTACAGGAAATCCTCGACTTACAACAGTTTGTTTAGTGACCATTCAAAGTTACAGTGGCACTGAAAAACGTGACTTATCACTGTTTTTCACAGTTGCAACCTTTGCAGCATCCCCATGATCATGTGATCAAAATTCAGATGCTTGGCAACTGGTTCATATTTATGACCTTTGCTGTGATCCCCTTTTACGACCTTCTGACAAGCAAAGTCAATGGGGAAACCAGATTCACTTAAGAACCAGGTGACTAACTTATCAGCGGCAGTGATTCACTTAACAATTATGGCAAGAAAAGTCATAAAATGGGGCAAAACTCACTGAACAAATGTTTCACTTAACAACAGAAACTTTGGGCTCAATTGTGGTCGTAAGTCAAGGACTACCAGTGTAGGCTTTAATGATGAGTGAGACTGCCTGGTTGCAAATAGCCTGGCTGACCGGCGTTACGCCTTCTCCTCTCCACCCTGCATGTCCTTGGACTGGGAGGAAGCGGGGACTCCACCTCATCTTTGCGGACTGTCGGCAGCTCCTCTCGTTCCTCAACCAAGCCTCCAGGCTAACCTGCTGCAGCTGTGGCTCTCTTGGCTCAGGCACAGCCTGCCACCCATCTGGTTGTTCCAGCTGTGAGTGCTCTATCACAGGGGTCTCCAACCTTGGCAACTTTAAGACTTGTGGACTTCAACTCCCAGAATTCCTCAGCCAGTAAAGCTGGCTGAGGAATTCTGGGAGTTGAAGTCCACAAGTCTTAAAGTTGCCAAGGTTGGAGACCCCTGCTCTATCAAGCTGGAGCCCTCCGCTCCCTGGTCCTAGTCTCCCCGTGCCCCTGGTATTCTCTTCCCCAGAGGTGCCAAGACCCAGCTCCTCCTCCTCCTCCTCCTCCTCCTCCTCTGAACTCGCATCTGAAGAGGAGGCCAGAGTTAGGTCCATGACATCTCCATGCTGAGAAATGGTATTTAAATTATGGTCCATTGAGTATTTTTATATAATCATCAGAGAAGAGCAAGCAGAGCTAGGGTGGAGGGGGGGGGGATGACATGCATCGTCAGTCCTTGTGTTGCCACAAGAGATCCAAATCCAATCCCCATGAATTCCATTGACCTTTATCTAGTACCAATTTAGTGCTGACCATTAGTTGACTATTAGTCTTGTGTTCAGGCTTGAATAAATCTTCCATGCTGCAACTTTATGAATGGTTCCGATTCTTTGCACCTGACATTAATTTTTCTTTTGTATTGATTTGTCCTGTGGTTATGATTTACATTTCATTTTGTTTGTGATCTGTATTTGGTGGGGAACTGTGCCTCTCAGAGTTAACTTCAACCAAAGCAATGTATAATAAAAGAAACCTGCTCTTATTGCAGCTAGTCCTTGCTTAATTATGGCTTATTAATTTATTATTAATTGGGACCAGAATTCCTGTCACTAAGCAACTATAGTGTGATATCACAGGACTGCATCACTTAGCAATGCCAATTGCAGCGGTCTCCATTGCCGTTGTTAAGTGAGGACCATTGCTTGTTAAGCGAGGACTTCACGTGACTGTGACTTGCTAATTCCTTCTGTCGTCTAAAAAGCAGAGACAATGGTGAACCTGGCAGAAAGTTGCAATCCATGGGTGGCTTGCCAGCACGAGGGTGTGTGTGTGTGTGTGTGTGTGTGTGTGTGTGTGTGTGTGTGTGTGTGTGTGTGCGCGCGCGCGCACGCGCTGCAGCACTATGCAAGCATGTCCAGTTGAGGTGCTGTATGGGCATGGGCAAGGGAGGCGCTGTGGAGTGCGGGCAGGGAGGTGCTGCAGGCAGGCCTGCACCATGGAGTACAAGTTCCCTGGGAGCAATTTGTGACCTTCCCTGCCGACTTCCCTGTTGCATGGAAGGTTGCAAATGATGATCATGTGACTGCAAGACACAGCACCTGTCCTAAGTGCAAGCCAATTGCCAAGTGCCCGGATTGCAGTTACGATGACTGCAGGAAAGCTGGGATGGCCAGAACTTCGAGGATCAATCATAAGTACCATTCATTCAATGCTGGCACAACTTCAAGTGGTCACTGAATGAGTCATCTACCGAGGACTACCTGTCCTTTGTCACTTCACTTACTACCACAATGTCAGTGTACTTACTATCATAATGTCAGTGGACGTGGAATTTTGTCACTTAGAATTCTTCACATGGAAGCTATAATACAACTTTTCCAGGTGATCTTCCGTCTAATTTATTCTGTGTTTCTGCACTGGTGCATATACCAATCTGTTCTTTTTACTAATTTACCTGTTAATTTAATTAATTTGTTTTTGTAGCTTGGCTGGTCAAGTACATGTTTTGGCAGCCTGAAGGGAGAGATCTTGTCCTCCTTGTTTTAACAATGTGCTCACGAATCTCTGTGTTTAAGCACATGGTGCCCAGAACAGAGACTCCTAATGCGATTATTTTCTCACTTCCAGGCAGTGTCTTTAGTAGTCTAGGATCATAAAGATAGTGCTGTTCCCTGACAGCTGTTTACTATGGGTGCCCATGACATGGATTGGACTTATAAAATATACCCATTAACCCGATAAGGTTGGAGACCCCTGAAATGGGATAACAGGAACTGGATTGCAAAAAATAGGGACAACCACTGGATGGCAGCAGACATTGAGGGGGGGGGAATAACTGAATGGGGATGTAGAGTTGCCTCTATCTGTATTAGAAGTCATGAATGCAGAAAGTAGGATTTTTCAATGCTTTGCTTTAGTTTCAAAAAGTGTCAGCAATGTATTAAAACAGATGTGTCTGTTTTCCGGATCCCTGTTTGAATGATTCACCAGCAGGTGCTGTGTTGGTGCTCTTGTGCATGCCAAAGCACCTTTTTGGAAACTAATCCTAAACATTATGCATTCCTGTTAGAGGAAAAGCAAGAGGCAATTCAGAAAAATAGAAAAGGGGCCTTAAAGGACAAACCATTAAGTCATGCGGTCCAGTAATGTGTATGCTGGTTTTCACCAATCCAGAGTCCATCATATATTTTCTACAGGTAGTCCTCGATTTACGACCACAATTGAGCCCAAAATTTATGTTTCTAAGTGAGACATTTGTTAAGTGAGTTTTGCCCTATGCGGTATATAAGTCTAAGTGCTATTGCTATTGCTATTGCTATTGCCCTATTTTATGACCTTTCTTGCAATAGCTGTTAAGTGAATCACTGCAGTTGGTAAGTTAGTAACACGGTTGTTACCGTAAGTTAATCTGGCTTCCCCATCGACTTTGCTTGTCAGAAGGTTGCAAAATAGCAATAGCACTTAGACTTACATACCGCTTCACAGTGCTTTACAGCCCTCTAGCGGTTTACAGTGTCAGCGTATTGCCCCCAACAATCTGGGTCCTCATTTTACTGACCTCAGAAGGATGGAAGGCTGAGTCAACCAACCTTGAGCTGGTGAGATCCGAACTGCCAAACTGCTGGCAGCCGGTGATCGGCAGAAGTAGCCTGCAGTACTTCATTCTAACCACTGCGCCACCATGGCTCTTAAGATGATCACATGACCCTTAGACACAGCAATGGTCATAAATATGAACCAGTTGCCAAGCATTTGAATTTTGATCATGTGATCATGGGGATGCTGCAAAGGTCGTAACTGTGAAACTATCATAAGTCACATTTTTCAGTGCCATTGTAACTTTGAATGATCACTAAACGAACTATTGTAAGTTGAGCAGAGGTGGGTTCCTCCCGGTTCGGACTGGACACCGCCATCTTTTTTTTGGATTTATTTATTTTTTTTTGAAAAAAAAAATATTTTGGGGGGAATTTTTTTTCCTTCTGTGCATGCACAGAAGCCGAGTTTTCGGCACTGCGCATGCGTCACCATCTTGTTTTTGGCCTTTTTTTTGGATTTTTTTTATTTTTTGGCACTGCGCATGCACACGCAAAGCCCACGCGCGCCCATGAGGCGCGGCCACGCGGTGCGGGAGGAAGCAAACCAGCAGCGAGGTAAGTTAGAACCCACCGCTGAAGTTGAGGACTACCTGTATTTACTTCATCATCCTGGCTTAGGAGTATGTTTTTTGTATATATGCATATATGTATGCATGCTTTGAGGGATTTTAATTTATAATATAGGTAATAGGTTGGGAAGGTTGGACTGTACAAATTTTCCAGGTTCTTCCAATCTTATCTAGATATGCCAGAGTGCACATGTGGTCCTTTGTGTTCTATATCGCTAAACTGCAGCCTTATATACTGTATATAGTATTTTAAAATGCTCCAGTGTGATATGCTACAATTATGTCCTTTGGCCATACTGAAAAAGAGTTGCAAACTCAACACATCTGGAGACCAGAAAAGCACATCCAAAGCAATTATTAACTGCACAGTTTGAAGAAGGAGTTTGTCATTTGTTTTACAGAGATGCCAGCAAATCTGAATCTGGGTCTCTCTTTATGCAAAATACAGTATGTTCAGTAACACTGAATTTCTGACTAGAGCTAGTACTGACAATTGGATATAGACTCCAGGTCTTTTAATACATTGTTAACTTTAGATAAGATGCTATGATATACTTGCTATATTTGGAACGATCTCCTTGTATTCATATCACAAATATGGACAGTTTTTCTTTCCATACATAATAGAGCCTCAGCCTTGCCAGATTTCCAAAATACTTAAAGACCTGAATAAATCTCCAAATATGGGAAGTATAAGTTAGCTGGAGCCCATAGAATGTTCTACTTTGCTAGGTTGGTTTTTACCTTGATGGTCATTAAAGATTTTACATATTGGTTTGTTTTCTGTTATTTTGCATAGTGTTTTTATCCATTCATTATTATTATTAATAAAATTTGTATGCCGCCCAACTCCCAAAGGACTCTGCCCAGAGTGACTAGGGTGAGATGGGTGATTATATTAATTGGAGGGGGGGGAAATAGAATAATAAGAATGCTGTTCCACAAATGTGGCACAACTTAAAATATTTTTTTTCTGATGGCTTCTTATCTTGCTTGTTTTAATAAAGCACGTCTGAGGATGTGTCTCAGATAAAGATACCAGCTGATAAATACATCAGTTCATTACCTGTAGAAAAATTTGGATCTTAGATTAAATTAAGATTAGAATTGCTTCAAATATCCAAATTTCAATCTTGAGAAATCAAGGAATTAGTGTTACAAGCCATTTTGTATTCTCAGATACATACTTGTCAGTAAAGACTTTGTTTAGCTTTTTGTGCTGAGATGGCTTGGCATGTTGGGCCCTTTGTAAATCCAGGTATTGAGAATTGACCTTGGTCTTTCAGGTTGGACTTAGATTGAGGAAGAATGTGTCAGTGCTAAAGTTCTACAGGGTGGCAATCCTTCCAGTCACGTTCTACACCTGATGAGTTTCTGTTTGAGGCATGCTAAGATGATTCACAGTATATCAGATATGAATTTTTATGCAGAATGTATTGTTTGAGACGCTTCGGGATAATAATCTCAATCAATAAAAATGTATCCGTATACAGAGTTCAGTTCATACTACTAGATGTAGGTAACATACTTATAAATGGATCTTTAAATTTCCACCTGTGTATTTAAAGGAAGTCATATTGACCAACCGGTCAATCTGGATGGGGCTCATAAATGAGCCAGAGGGGAGAGAATTCGTTGCCTCAGTTTGTGCCCTGATTAAAAGTGCCCTAAAAGGAAAGTGCAGTTGGGGCTCAAATGCTTTCCTAGCTTAGAGTATATCCAGACCAGCATTCCTGCTTCTTTTTCTTTTTTCTTGTATTGTTTAAATTATGCTCTCATTGTCCTGGAACAAATACCAGCTTGTTTTCAGTATATATTATGTAGTACATAGTTTTGGAATGTAGAGGAGAAAAAGATTAAGGACTTGATTATAGCTGTTGGAATGTTTGAACACATTGGTATAAATTAGTTCAACACTCCTGTAATTGGAAAAGGGATGGGATAGTGGACAGTACACCTGTGTGCAGAGCAGAATTTAAGATTTGTGACAGAGAGGAAAAAGTGAATGTTGTACAGCTGGAAAATGCTAAAGATTAAGGCACCAGACTAGGAACTAGGAGGCTGTGAGTTCTAGCTCTGCCTTAGCCGTGAAAGCTGGATGACTCTGGGCCAGTCACTCTCTCTCAGCCCAACCCACCTCACAGGGTCGTTGTGGAGAAAATAGGAGACGGAAGGAGTATTGGCTATGTTTGCCACCTTGAGTTACTTATAAAAATAATAAAGATGTTTTTTTTAAAAAAAAATCATAAATAAATAGCACTAAAGGGCATACTGGAAGCTATTAGTTTGAATGGACTCGTCCAGGCGAGCTAGCAGACAATTACGCCACGCTTTCGTTTGTGCTTTGGAACGTGCAGCAAATGGATTAGCTGAACCGCACCATACTCAAACGCTCTCAGTATCGCTACAAATATATTAAATTGTCAGAGCTAAAGAGACTTGAGCTTATTCATCTTGCCCTTACCAGCTGCTGTTTGTGGCATTTTGGAACAAGAGCCGGAATCAGAGGGAGGGGAGAAAAAAAATGGGATGTTGTCTCTTTAAGCAGCTGAGCAAACCATATGCCAATAGCGTAGCTCTTGAGTTAAACTGCATGTCTGTGTGCTGAGTAAGGAATGTGGTTGCATGCCTGACCCGTTAGCTATGACTGCTCCTTGGTGGATCGGCTGTTGCTCATGTGCTGAGCTCATTCAGGCTCGCTGGAGTTGGTGCTGCGCATACACAAGGGGCGAAGTCAGGAGGAAAATAACCCTGCTGAGAAGGAGGAGAAATATTTTTGTCCGATTACCTTCCTCTTTCCCTTCTTAATTTCTCCTCAAAGCTGGATCTGTGGGTCCCTCAGGCTCTCTCTTTCCCTTTTTTTGGAAAGAGGAGGCTTTCTCCCCCCCCTCCCCATCAGCAGCTGTTGTTTGGGGAGGGCAGGAGATAACTCTGGGAAAGACGCAATCCAGCTGCCTGGATGCCTTTGGATGTTATGATTGCTTCCTCTGAGGACCAGACCTGGCCAGACATGCACAAGGGGCAGATGAAGCTGAAAATCAGGGTCAGGCGAATGAAGGAAAGCAGAGACATACGAGGTTGGTCTCCGGGATTATTACCCTTAAAAGAAAAGGCAGAGGTGTGCATGAAAAGTGAATGGAGAAAGGAAGGGAGGAGGGCATGGAGAGCTTGCTTAGTATGGACTGTGTGCTGGGGAAGGAGGCGGATTGAAAGCTGACATCTTGCACTCTTAGGATTGGGAGAGTATCTGCATTAGGTATGTGGTGGTTGGGTACAAATGCCCATTGTTCCCTTGGGCATGCAGATGCAAGATACGGGCAGCAATCCTAAGTATGCTCCAATATCCTTCTGAAGAAATATGGTCTGAATTGGGTTGGCACTGTGTGGCAAAATAAACATATGTGTATATCTAATACATAATATACATACTACATGCATACACACCCACATTTTGGGAAATGTGCTGATTGTTGCTATTTGCTGCAAGAAGACTGTGTGAGAGCCAGTGGACATTTAGTGATGAGGACTCTTTTAGATTTTGATTTAAGGAGGTTGGAACTCCCCCCACCCACAAAAGCAAGCTTAATTTTGTAATTGACTGAGACACGTTAAAACAGTGCAAAGGAAAGATCAGAGAAGGAAAACTGATCTCTTATGTAATCCACCACATGTTCCTCTCTCCTGTACTCTCTTCTTTAGAGGTCACTGTCAAAAGGATGTGCAGATGGAGGGTGGGGTAGATGGAAGAAACAACAGATCCTGTGTTACTATCCTCATCTTTGCATCCAGAACATTTTCTTTGTTTCCTTCCTATGACTGATAGCATTCGTTCTCGTGAAATATTCCTCAGCATGTCCATAATAGCTCATTATTTGCAGAAAGGGATAGAAAGCAGCCTTTTAAAGATGTAGAATGACCTACTTTACCAAGTGGTGAGACTGAGAGTTTCCCATCACTCTTGACGAAAATGGAAATTCTCCTACAGTGCTTGACCTTTTTGTTTGTCTGTTTTTTAATATGTCAAGAAGGGCATAGCTCAGAGATGGTGTCATTAGCAATAAGTCATTTGTGGTTATGACACATTTTTCTCTACTTAGAACCTGTAAAGCTGGTCTAAGTAAAATACATGAACCAGAGGGAAAATCTGGATCAGCAGCACATAAACACTGATTCTTAAGGCTACCACTATTTCATATTGTTGCTTTTTCAGACTGATTTCCTGGTTATACAAGCCTTTGTGGTCAAAAAGTAGAATAGAGTTGGCAAAAACTCAGAAAAAAAATATGACAAGTTGAGAGCTGTTATACACGTCTTTCTAATTTTTCTGCATATAATTGAAATTACCTGTCAGGCATTCTGTATACTCACTCATGAACCAAAATGATTTCCTAATTCAGCTGATATTCTTCAAATGTCCTGGTTTACAACTCTTACTGTAACCATTGGAGGGCATCACATTGGTAAACACTATCCTAGGTTATTCTTTCTGATTAATAGAGTCACATCTGTTTGCATCTGGCATATATTTTCTCTCAGTAAGAGGAAAATTAGGCACCTAGGAAGAAAATGCCTATTATGCTTAGGTATGAAAGATGACATTGTCATTTGGATATCGTTTGGGAGCACTGATGAAATTAGGTTTCCTATTCTTTCAGGTCCATGTTGGGATAATTAAGGAGTAATAATTTCTAATCTATCAAATGGAAACAACTGGTCTTTCTTTTTAAGTATATAAGTATGGATAAATCACATAGAGACAAAAACAGGGAAAGATATATTGATAATGATGTGTGGATGGAATAAATATGAAATTGCTTTCAAAAAGTCTGACTTGGAGAAGATAGAAATGGATGAGCCTTGAACTGTGGTCTGCAAAGTGAACATTGAGAGCATGGAAAGGGAGATCAACTGATGTGCCAGCACACTGAAGCGGCCAGATAGCAGAGATCTAGTAAGCCTTTATGCTGCATTGATAGCCTTTAAACAGGAGTCTGGTGTGAGATCCTAAAGCCATTGAGAGCACAGTATCAAAAGAAGCAGCTTCTGAAGAACGTAAGAGCAGCTTATATATTTTCCCCCCCACCCCCAGAATCTCTCTTATCTGCCGTTAAAAGGTCATGGTAAAACAGCAGATGTTCTCCTGGCTTGCACAAGGGAAGGCAGTGAGACTGCAAGAGAAATATGTGGAACATTCTCAGTGCCCCTGGATAATACAAAAAAGAATATGATGAAGAATTAGTGCAGCAGGGGTGACCTAATGAAGCTGATATAAGGTGTGAGCTCCATTTGAGGTTGGCTTGAGGAAGGAAGCTAACTCTGACTTATGCTAATCCTATTATGGTGGGGAGCAGGGGAAATGATGCCAAATGTCATTGCCCCATGCGTGGTCTTAAGTGGTGAACTATTTTGGGCCTGATGCATCCCTGTCAACCTGTTCAATTCTGACTTAGCTATCCATCTTTATCCTGACTGCAGCAAGTTGCAAGTTACGCTTGGCCTTATTGCCATGCACTCAAAAGCCCGATTGGGCTTATTATCAGGGGATGTCTTATTTGGGGGGAAACAGGGTACATCCTTAGCATGGCAAGGCACTGACCTGATGCATAATCACGTCAAGCAAAACGGTATATTTGTCTACATTCTCTTTTTCATGGTTTTTTTTCTTTTCTTTTCTTCTTCTTTTTCCTTCCTGCCTTTCTCCTTAAAATCTGCTGTAGGCAGAGGGTGGGGGAAAGAAACAACAGCTTTCCTGAAAGAAGCATCACGGCTTTCTCCAACTCGCTCAGCTAGATCAGAGAGGTTTGTTGATTGATAGATAGATGGAGGATTGATTCACATGATTTGTATACCACCCTATTCTAAAGATTCCCAAGAAAAGCTTTGTGTGTTGTTGTTGTTGTTGTTGTTGTTGTTTTTAAAAAAAGCAGTGGGTTTTGCTGGTGACCAAAGCAGACAGCTTATGACTGCTTTGTGTGGGAACAAAAGAAGCGAATCTGGGCTGTTGCCTCACACTCAGGGGACTGAGTGGCAAGCAGCAGGCTCTTTAGCAAAAAAAGGAAGCTCTCTTGTAAAGCACCCTGCAAGATTTTCAAACGCTGACTTCATTGTTGGCCCTGCTTATAAGAAAACATACAGAAGCTTCTTTTAAGCAAGTGGCAGCTTCTCTCTTCTCTCCCCCACCCCCACCCCACACCCTCACCCAATCTTCTAATTAAGATGGAGATGCTGGAGGCAATATGAGGTCAGAGACTGGGGTTTTCTCAGAGATTTACAACAGGAAGTCCAACCTCCCCGTGTAGCCTCTTCCTGATCTTCCAAGAAGGCACCAAATTCATTCTTATAAAATTCATGGAGGAAGGTGTCTCTCCCCTCTCCTTTCTCATTTTGACATTTGAGGAGTTGTGGTTTTTTTTTAACCTGCCTTCTATACATTAAATATATCATTCAAACATGTCATCTTCATATCCTTGACAAAAATGCTTGACTAAAAAAACCCTCCTTTGATTCACCATGAAGCAATTAAAATATTTTTAATTATAGAAACAAGAATCTTAGATGCTAAATAACCTGAAATACAATCTTTGGTCCACCTTAGTATTTTACAACTACCCACCCACAAACACCCATATAGTGTATAAGGTTCCTTCTAAGACCAAAGTCTTTTAATTTAACTTCTACACATATTTCATTAGTGTAGAGGACGGATATGTTAACACTGCTTGTATGAAGTAGCTCATGCCTATGTTCTACGCTTCATTTGAAATAAATACCATACTGTTTATTGAAGTGGATCATTCCCACTCTTTAAAAATCATGCATCTGGGTGATGGATGGTGGAAACAGGTCTTTCCATATATACAGCATTAAATATAGTGGGACGGTTTATAAGTTTGAACTCAGTATGGACTACTTTACTGCCTCTTAAACCAAGAGGGGACAATCTGTAGTTTCTGGTCATTTTATTTCTTCTCCTTAATTTCATCTCTCTGTCTCTCTCTCTGTCTCTCTCTCTCTGTGTGTGTCTCTCTCTCTGTCTCTCTCTCTCTGTGTCTCTCTCTCTCTCTGTCTCTCTCTCTGTCTCTGTCTCTGTCTCTCTCTGTGTCTCTCTCTCTCTCTGTGTCTGTCTGTCTGTCTCTCTCTGTCTCTCTCTCTCTCTCTCTCTGTCTCTCTCTCTCTCTCTCTCACACACACACACACACACACACACCACACACAGACAGAAACTCACATCCTCTTTATTTATTTATTTATTTTATTTATTTAATATGCCGCCCAACTCCCAAAGGACTCTGGGCGGCTTACATCATAAAAAATAAAACATAGAAAAGCAATTAAAAAAAACATCTATATGATCTCTCTGTCTCTCTCTCTCTCTCTCTCACACACACACACACACACACACACCACACACAGACAGAAACTCACATCCTCTTTATTTATTTATTTATTTTATTTATTTATTTTATAAAATTTATATGCCGCCCAACTCCCGAAGGACTCTGGGCGGCTTACATCATAAAAAATAAAACATATAAAAACAATTTAAAAAAGAAAGGGGAAAAAAAAC
>QLTV01002702.1:3042833-3087002 GCA_003457575.1 Thermophis baileyi
ACGATCTCCGGTGTGGAAGCAGGCCCCGACGAGGTGCTCCCCGGATGGACCCTGATGAAACACGCCCAGGAGGCCCACTGCTAAACGGCCTCGACCGTCTCCCTCCCAGACAGCCGGATGATTACAAACAGAGGCCATCTGTGAGTTGTTCCATTACAGTTTCAAAAGTTTTTACGATCTCCGGTGTGGAAGCAGGCCCCGACCAGGTGCTCCCAGGATGGACTCTGATGAAACACGCCCAGGAGGCCCACTGCTAAACGGCCTCGGCCGTCTCCCTCCCAGACAGCCGGATGATTACAAACAGAGGCCATCTGTGAGTTGTTCCATTACAGTTTCAAAAGTTTTTCACTCTCTCAGAGGCAGGAAAAGTGTGTGTGCCTGGAACAAACAGTCCCGTTTCAGGTTTCAACACACACACAGCTGTCAGATCAGACCAGCAATTCACCCAAGGCCACATAGATAACAAGGAAAGGAACACACATCAGAATTAAAACCGTCTCTTTTTTAAGAAGCAAACAGACAGTATTTGTAAGAGGTGATCAATGTTGGCATATCCTCCATAAGAAATTCCCTTGAGGCAATGGAGTCCTTCATAGAAAGGAAAGAAAAATTTCCCCCTCTCATGCCTCCAGCGCGGAATGCTTTAGAATCGTATGAACATGTCGGAGTACTTGATCCCCATTGCTGATCAAACAGATTAGGATTATTAATTAGAACTGTTAACATAGGAACGAACAACAAACATTGCCTTCCGGTGCGTAAAAGAAATTACTGTGGCACTAACAAATTTGAAGAAAGTTGTGGAAGCTGGAGATAAACTGAGCTTAAAATTTAGCTGAATGGGGTTGCAACAGTTCCACTCTCATGGGTCTTTTTGAAAAGCTGCATCTTAGCACAGAGGTTCGCTACAGCTTACCATCATCTCCATAGAGGATCTGGGTTGGCTTGAAATCTTCTTAGGTATATTTTACTACAACTATTTTATTTGTTTATTTTTCTTTATTAACAAAATTTATATGGCTGCTCAACTCACTCCTGGCGACATCTGGTGGCTTGTCGGTGTATATTTTATCTTCCAGCCTTGCCTTGCATCCGTGGGGATCTTGCATCTTTTAGAGAACAAAGACAAGTATTAAATCACGATCTGCAATGAAGCAAAGGATTTGATACCACTGGAGCTAATATTTTGGCTTGAATTATTGTGAGCAAACTAAATCAGAGTCAATTGTTGCTACTTCTGGCAATTGAAGTGCCTTTAAAAAAAAAAGCTGTCCACGGATACTTGATGGGCAGCTGACTGCCTGAAGAATATAGAGGGAAATGCAGTGACCTTTCAGTTAAAGAAAATCAGTGTAAAACGCATGCATATTAAAAAGGAATCTAAGTTGCCTAGGTTTTCTTTATTTGATATGGCACGAAACAGAAGGAAGGGTGGGAGGGATATTGTTCTTTAAATGTGGTAGACCGTGAATTGCAGGCTTTCCTCGGTGTTTGATCAAGTGCCGGCATAAAGATCAGGCCTGTGAGTGATTGAGGTTTTGTATGGTTTGGTTTTCAATTAATTCACAACTGATGTGCAATTGATTCATGCCAAAATGCAGATTGCAAATAAGTGCTATACTGATGTTAAGCTAGCTCACGGCTTTATGTGTACAGGTGGTCCTCGACTTACGACCACAACAATAGGGCCCCAAATTTCTGTTGCTAAGTGAAACATTTGTTAAGCGAGTTTTGCTCCATTTTACGACCTTTCTTGCCGCATCTGTTAAGTGAATCACTGCAGCTGTTAAGTTAGTAACCCGGTTGTTAAGTGAATCTGGCTTCCCCATTGACTTTGCTTGTAAGAAGGTAGCAAAAGGGGGGATCACATGACCTTCGGACACAGCAACAGTCATAAATATGAACCAGTTGCCAAGCATCCAGAATTTAATCACATGACTAAGGGGATGCTGCAACGGTTGTAAATGTGAAAAACGGTCATAAGTCACTTTTTTCAGGGATGTTGTAACTTCAAACGGTCACTAAATGAATTGTTGGAAGTCTCAGACTACCTGTATATAAAACAATCCTAAACAATTTGGTAGCTAATCAATGGAATTTTCCTGACAAGAAAAGAGTTGATATAAATCAATGATTTTTTTTAAATCCAATAAATTTTAATTTGATTTCTGAAACAAACCTTAGTGTCTCATTTCTTTTTTAAAAAAAATATCTTTTTGTAGATGATTTAAAACTGTATCATAATCAAATATATCCAGCACATTCCCATAGACTGATTTTCCATGTAGAAAACATGCTTTGGAGGAAATAGTTAAAAGACTTGTGCTTAGAACATATCAGAGAGAAGATCCTCCTATTTTTAACTGAAACCTACCTAAAGCTTTTTTCATCCTCAGCAGCCAAACAATCCCCAATACACTTTCTCTGAGGGAATGTGGTTTTTTCCCCACATTGAATTTTCCAGAATTGATTGATCTGTGTAAAACATTAAATGTTTAAACATTAAAATACCCAATATAGAAAACATAAGGTAGAATAAAACCAGGGTTGGATGAGGGTTCAGAAGGCAAAACATGGATTTAGAAAAATCTACCTTAGGAGGACAAAAGTAGAAAATTTAAGTATAGGAGAATTATGGTCCCAATTGCAGTCATAAGTCGAGGACTACCTGTACAACTCCAAAACATGTGGCAGGTAATGTTGCTTGTAGTATGTACACTGAGAGCTTATGCACCGGAGACAAATTCCTTGTGTGTCCAATCATACTTGACCAATAAAGAATATTTCTATTCTATTCTATTCTATTCTATTCTATTCTATTCTATTCTATTCTATTCTATTCTATTCTATTCTATTCTATTCCATTCCATTCCATGCCATTCCATTCCATTCCATTCCATTCCATTCCCATATTCTCTTAAGATGACTTATATGCCTGTGGTGAATTTTGCTTTTCCAGTTAAATTGCCTTGACTCCGAGATCTGATATTGCAAATCCTCCATTTTTGGTTTTTCTCCTTTTAAAATAGATTCAATATTTTGTATCACAAACATTGGCTTAGCAATTGTCATATGTGTGAAAATGTAAAATACCCACATTCTTTGCCTCGGTAGTTAATGTGCCTTGCAGACACCATGCTCTCCTGTTTTCAGGCTTATTTTGGTAAATGCAAGGAAAGAAAGTTTACTCCACACTTAATTAAACTTAATGGCCTGAGGTTACAAGCAGTAAATGAGAGGTTCTGAAAAAGATTGTTATAAAAGTCTGTGACTGCAAAGGCACCAAGTGGGTGGTACATTCAGTCTCTGTGTAGTGTTGTCTACATCTAACACAGTAACACACACAACAGCTAACACACACATTCCCTATTATTTTCTCTTACCTACTTCGAGAGAGACATTCCTTGTAGGTTTTCCAGTGTTAATTAAATAAGCCCAATATCTTACACTCATCATTGGTCATTCGTACCCTATATTCACCTAAGAAACATATACACTTAGCTCTTGTAGGAAAGCATGTCTCCCACAAGGAGGAGTGTTTACAAGGTTTCTGGTTCAAAATTGTCTCATGTAGGCAAGGCTTCCTCTCTTTTTCTATTCTTTGTTTTAATGGAAGCAAGGAATGCTGAATATACTGTATTGTAATTGGCTTAGGATTTTTTTTTTTGCTGGTGTAGTTCTAATGTAAAGATGGTAAGAAGCACTTTAGAGTGCTACTTTAATCATGTTGTGGTTCAGCTAATAGGCAGATTGCTAGTGTTTTTGTTGGCTGGGCTAGATTGTACTTTATGCATGTGCAAATTACAAGTAAACATAGTGCCACGAGCCTTCCTATTATGGTTTTAAGAGATAATGTACAAAATTATCGTTTATGGTTGCTGTGATCAGTTCAAGCAATTTTCTTGCTCCAGTGCAGGCCAAAAGAAATGCTATTGATAGTACAGTAAATAGCCTTTTGTGTAACCATATACATTGTCAAAGCAAAACCAAGAGTTAGGAAGAGTTAGGGGTTGTGTCTTCTGAAAGGATACCAGACTATGAAAGGCTGCCTTCTTATCCCTAGGATTCTTTAAGGTACTTAAAGAGGGAAGTTGCTCCTGAGTGTATCCAATTATATCAGTCCACTGATGAAATGGCATCCACCGATAAAACAAATACTTCCTACCTCTCCTGCCCCAAATCTGTACTGGTAGGTTGGAGAAGTCTTCAGAGCATATCTGAGCAGAACAAAAGGAAATACTTCAAAAAAAGAAAAGAAAAAAAAGAAAGAAATGTAAATACTCTGTGAGTTCTTCAACTTCTAAAGTTGATAAATCGAAAAAACGTTCCGAACCAACAAGAAAAGAAGTCCAGTTGCCGTGATTCTAAAGTCGATGTTTCCCGTCTTTGCTAATATCTAGGTGCTTTCTAGTAGGTAGAACCTATGCAGTCAATCAAGATCTCTCTTCCTACTAGATCCCATATCTACTTACATCCATTCTGTTTATTTTCATCTTGGCATAGTGCAAGTACATGTCAGTGGTTGACTGGGAATCTTACCTAAAGTGTCAAAGAATGCAGCAGCTTTGATTTGGGATTCTGGACCGGATAAGCAATCTGGTTTTTGCCAGCTTGCAGGCAAATTCCCTGCCAGTGTGAGGAACTACAAGAAACCTGAGAGCTGCTTCTACCAACACTGTTCCACTTAGGGAACCATTCCCTCTCTCAATTCCATTCATGCCAAGAGAATGCCATTCCCAAACCAGATATCCTGCCAAAGAGTCATAATTGTAAAAGGACCTGCTTGTTATATTTTCCTCTCTTGATTTCAAAGTAGAAAGGCAGCTAGCATTGATTGTAAGCAAAAGCCACCCCACCTTCAGAGAGGCTAAGTGTTTTGCTTGTATTTTTTCATGGATTTTCAATGAAATTATATTGGCTTCTTAAATAAATAATTTAAAAAAGCGGCAACTGGGAATCTTAAAGGCTAATTGTAGAATTCCTAGTCTTTATTTTTCTGTGCTCTTTTCAGTTCCCCTATTTAATATTTTATCATAACTCTGAATGGTTACTAAATGAGGCAGTCACTAAGTGAGAACTATCTGTATGATCCAAGCAGCGGCCCAGTTCTCATGATGATAATAAACATGCTAGACAAATAAATGAATTTATTCTATAGATTCCAGGACTTGTAGGGCTAACCCTAGGGGAAAAGTTCTGATTGAGTGAATAGGAATGGCATCACTACATATTGTTGCCCGTTGTAATGTTCTGTGAGAAAACTCTTTGCTAATACTCCAATATAACAGGAAGGCAGTACTACAGTTAGGAAGTAATGAAATAGGAACCGAATAGTAATGCGCGGATGATGTACTATCTGTTCACAGCACTTTGTAGATTCTATAGATGGGATATTCATTAACACATGTGGAATAAAAATCGTTCTAGGTTTTTTTTTTTTTTTATGGATAGATGGGATATTCATTAACACATGTGGAATAAAAATCGTTCTAGGTTTTTTTTTTTCCTAATGGACATGCTAAAGATCGATCATTCTTGAGTTTTGAATATTTGGAGTGGTTTTTTTGGGAAAGGAGGTTGATCAGCAGGAAGAGGGAGGGTTCTGCATAGTGTGCTATGCATCCTTCTTGCTGCTGAAACCCGTCTCCTTCTTGCATTGTTAGGTCAAATCTTTCTCTAAATCCACAGATCAGACATCAGTACAGGTAGTCCTCTACTTACAATGGTTTGTTTACTGATCATTTGAAGTTACAACGGCACTGAAAAAAGTAATTTATAACCTATTTTCACACTTACGACCTTTGCAGCATTCCCAAGGTCACATGATCAAAATTCGGAAGCTGGGCAACTCTTTCATATTTATGATAGTTGCAGTGTCCCAAGGTCACAGGATCACCTTTTCTGACCTTCTGACAAACTCAATGGGAAAGCCAGATTCACTTAACAACCACGTTACTAACTTAACAACTGCAGTGATTCACTTAACAACTGTGGCAAGAAAGGCCATAAAATGGGGCAAAACTTATTTAACAGATGTCTCACTTAGCAACATAAATTTTGGGCTCAATTGTGGTCGTAAGTCGAGGACTACCTGTGCTGCTTAGCCCTGGCCTTGAGGAACAGCTATCAGTTAGAATAAATGCTGTTGTAGATTGTGAGATACTAACTGATAGAACAGTTGTATTGTACTACCCCATAGGTGCAATATGGCTTCTTTTAGAAATGCATCTGGAAATGCTTCTGTTTTGACTGCTAGTCTGTCATGTTACATGTGGTACAAGTGAAAGGGCAGAAATACATAGGTTTGATGAAACGGAATGCAGAAGGCAGAGGGGCAATAAATAGAAGTAACCAGAGCTCTTGGACACCTGCACTAATCTCATTTCATTCATTCTGATTTAATATCCTGGTTGAGAGAGTGCTGTCATGCCACAGCGGAATGGGAGAGTTAGTGTTGCATTAACTCTCTGCATCTCAAATTGACAAAGCTGAAAACTCGTATTTCAATATTTTTTTAGAAGTTATGTAGTTATAGGGGAAATATCTATCGAACGGAGTTAGTAGTGGACTTTTTGCTTGCTTTCAATCTGATACTTATTGCTGGGGGGTGGGGGGGGAACATTGTTAGATCCGAATTAGGAGTTAATGAAAGCAAGCCTCCCACAATGGAAGAGTTTTTGGAAATAGTTATGTAGCTAAGGAGTGCATGAGCCATTTAAAAAAGGGAGAAAAAAAGAAACTGAAAAACATGATTCAGATATTACGTTTTTCACTAAAGTTGCTCAAGGATCTGTTCAGAAATGAAATCCTGCCATCTCTGTCTAAATACCTTGACCACCCACTCAACTTATAGACTCATTTTTCTAATTAACCTATGCAAGGAGCTGCTTAATTGGCCAGTTACCAGAGCATGAATTAGAAAAGATCTTTTTTATGTACTTGAGTAGGAGCTAGAGAGAGAGAAAGAAGGAAGGTGCTGAAACACTGCCAAAACGACATAGGTCACTGTCAACTATAAAAACCCAGCTTCTGAAATGGCAGTGAATAAACCAGAGATGATTGATGATGGACAAAGGAACAAGATCTAAAATTATGGGATCAGTGCTTTGGAAATATCCTAAGAGTGATTGGTTCAGTCAATGATCTTCAAATGGTTCTTTGGGGAAAAATCTGATAGTTTATTAGGTGTTCCTCAGTTAGAAGACACATCATGCTTCCTTGAGACAAACTACAAAACTCTTTTAGAAGTGTGTGAAGATGGGAAAGTCTTGGATGTGGTTTAGATCCATAACATTCTATCTTTTAATGACACATCTTCAATTCAGCAATGCCTTGCAGGACCCTTTTTCTTTATATTTTTAAAGGATCTGGCACAGACTTCTGTATGTTGTGGGGCTTGATCCATCACTTGAAAACGTAATATTTATATTCTTATTTCTCAGCAGATAGTAGTTAATTCAGCATGTCTAATCTGTGTATCCTGAAATGACGTGATAACACACATGGGGAAATGCTTCTCAATTTTCTGCAATACAGTAGACTTTCCTTGATGGAAAAATCAGCACAGGAATGGTTTCTAGAAGTGAACATTTTTAAAATCATTGTTCAAAGCAACTCTCTTGACTTGGACTCTCTTAAACCAGGATATAACAACACTGGCAACTGTTCAGCTTGCCGTTTCTCAGATGACAAATCTCACTCACATGTGACTGCTAAAGATTCTCAAGAGGATTATTTATAAAAGAGGAGTAAAATTATCCCTCAAAGCCCTGACCAAATTCCAGTTCAGATAGTTTATTTCCTGCCTTCCTAGAATTACACGCATGCACACACACTTACGCCCCACCTACCCCCTGCAGATTCCATTTATTTTATTTAGCACTGTCTGTTTATCTGCTACTTCCCATCACTAAGATACTCAGTTGTTTTGTAATCAGTTAAAAATGTGCACGCTGGAACAAACCTATGCTGCTTGCTTATGCACTGGGAATGGTGATCTGTAAAACACCAAAAGAGTAATGTCAAAAAATAACAGGGTTCTCTACAGAGACTTGGGGTTTTTATTAGATAGCATAGATTCTGTAAACTGCTGGAATCGATGGGTGATAAACAGGCAATCTTGAAAGTGGCTTATGAAAATAGAAAAAGAACAGTGAAGGGAAAGTCCAACCACTGTCATTACAGTAAGCACTGAAAGAATGAAGTGATTAATGCATATAATAAAAGAGTTGACTCATTAATCTCGGGTTTAAAATGTGGATTTTTATTGGAGCGTGCAGTATATGCAAACTGATGCTTTGTCTTTACAGAAACGTTGTTGTAAGTATCCCTCGTCTCTTGCTTTAGATAATACAGTTATTTACCAAAGTCTTAAGTGATTTCCCTTGTTGGTTTATATAATTCTTTTCAAGTATTCATCCATAAAAATAGTATATTTCTCCAAGGATCTAGAATTCCTATTTGAACAATATGCTATAAGTCTGAAGAATTCTAGAAAATACTTTACTCGTTCTTTTGAGAGGCTTTGATCGATTCTTATTGGATTTAAATTTATTAAAGTTGTTTCTAGAACTATGGAATTTAGGTCTGAGGTTCATTTTCCAGTTTATTTTGTTGATTTTTTTATTAATCTGGCTTAAAGAAAGAAGAAAGAATTGTATCCATTTGAATTTTGATTTAAAAAATGTGCAAAAGCTGTGGTGGCGCAGTGGTTAGAATGCAGTATTGCAGGCTAACTCTGCCCGCTGCTAGGAGTTTGATTCTGACCAGTTCAAGATTGACTCAGCCTTCCATCCTTCTGAAGTCAGTAAAATGAGGACCCAGATTGTTGGGGGCAATACGCTGACATTTCTAAACCACTTAGAGAGGGCTGTAAAGCACTATGAAGTGGTATGTAAGTCCAAGTGCTGTTGCTATTTACAAAATAAATGTGCAAACTAGCAATAGCAATAGCACTTAGACTTATATACCGCTTTACAGCCCTCTCTAAGCAGTTCACAGAGTCAGCATATTGCCCCCAACAATCTGGGTCCTCATTTTACCCACCTCGGAAGGTTGGAAGGCTGAGTCAACCTTGAGCCGGTGAGATTTGAACTGCCGAACTGCAGCTAGCAGTCAGCTGAAGTAGCCTGCAGTACTGCACTCTAACCACTGCGCCACCTCGGCTCTATAGGATATAGTTATCTTTTAATATTCACAGTACCCCAATATTTGTGGGGTACATGTCTGAATTTAAAGAAAAGTCACAAAATAAGTATGGGAGAAACAAAAAATAATGTAGGGGAACTATTGTAAAAGTGTGGATTTTTCTAATAACATTTGTATGTATATTTTTAACAGTTTCAAAAAGATGTAAAAGGGATCAAATGAACTAAGGAGGGATGAGAAACTGAGTCAACAATTTAATTCATTCCTCTAACCATATTTTCTTTGTCCATTCTCTTTCTCTTTTTTCACATTAATATTTATTTAATTGTGTTTCTTAACTGAGTAATAATTTGATAATACTAAGATATGATGTATGTGTATGAAATTCTGTTTTATGAAACAGAGTTGTAAGAAAGTTTTACCAAATAGGAGATCAGGAAACTTTTAAGAGAGATGAAATGGATACTAATGCAATACCTAATACAGCAACTCCCCACTTAGCAACTACCTTAGTTAACCATCATTTGCAAATGCAATGATAATAACTAGTAGTAAAATAAATTCATGTTCCAACCAATGTGTGCGCTTATAACCACATTTCTGTACCTGACAATCAGAAACATTGGGGTGAGAGTAACCCTGGTGTAGGTGCATGGATTTTATCTGAATGAGCTGGCAGCAACCAGCAATCTTTGCAGTGTCTCTTCTCCTCTGTCTCCGAGTTATGTGTTCACCTAGGGACCATTTCACTTAATGACAAAATCTCAGGAACAGATTGCAGTTGCTAAACAAGGAGACTGTGTAGTAGGCAAGTAAAAGGATGGTTAAAGAGTATGGGAATGCAACATATTGACAAAGCCTAACATCATAACAACTATAGCAATATCCCCAAGAGCCATGCTTGATTCTTAGCTAAAGAACAGGTATATTTCCTTTGTAAGATGTCTAAAAAATCTGGTACAAAATCAATCATTTGCTTTTATATGCATGTCTAATGTTTTCATGAAAACTAAGGGCTGTTTTTAGACTAAAATTGAAATTTTCTCTCACCAGATGGAAAATTTAGTTCAATATTGAAGTGATAGGCTATTAGAATGAGTGTAGAATACTACAGATAAAATGCAGTTAATGAAAAAGAATCATTGCTCCTAATTCACATTTCCTTCCCTTCCTTCTTTCAGGGGGCTTTGCCACCTTCTCGTCTTGTTTCCCAGGACTCTGTGAAGGAAAACCAACTGCCATCCTGCCAATGAGTATCTCTCAGCCATGCTTGCCAGTGGCCAATGTTGGCCCAACACGCATCTTGCCTCATCTCTATCTAGGTTCCCAGAAAGATGTCTTAAATAAGGTACTCTATGACATTGAGGGAGATGGGCTTGTCTTGTAGAATCTGTATCTTCTTCTGTAAAAGCACTAAGGGTGACATTGCCAAAAAGAGTCATTTGCTACCTGTGCGTAATCATACATCATCCCGTTAAACAACGGTGTCTTTCTGGACCTCTGAAGTGTGCAGAGACAGAGACTTCGTAGGCTTCCCTTGAAGCATTAAAGGCATTAGCAGTGGGAATGTCGGGATGGTGAGGCTGTCCCTAAGAAATGTTATGTGAGGGGAGCCAGTTTTGCATTGCCAGTGTACGGTGCCAGCCAGGCTAAAGAACAACATTGACCTCAGCTTTTCCATGTCCAGCCAGAGGATGAGGTATTAGCCTTGGTATTCAGCTGTGACTGATGGTAAGTCGAGGTGCCAGAGAGTGTAGGCAGTGCAGCCTACATTTGCAAGGAAAAAAAACCAAATCCTTTGAGAGGGCCCCCAAATGCATAAAGATGAGCATTGGGAATGGAAGAGAGGGAGGGAGAGAAGCACTGTCCTTTCAAAAGGTGCCAGAATGTGTTGGCTATGATAGGACTGCAGGGAAGAAAGAATAAGAAAGAAGTCATTATTACAATATCAGTGGGCATGTATCCCAGGCCAGAGGGAGCCAGTAGCGTATTGCTCACAGGGAGGTGGGAGGAAGCATCTAAATTAGAGGTGCAGAAAGGAAGAAAATGACATTTTATACAGGGAGTAGAAAGACACAAGAATGAAAAAATGCTAAGAATGTAAGCTTGGGAGTTTGGCTGGCTCCTAGAATCTGAGGTTAGGGTTTATTGCACAGGGACTGTGGAGAAAAATGATAAACTCAACAAGAGGAACATCATGTTGATCTTGAAACATAGGAACCCGTCTATGATGTATTTAGGTTTGTTTTTTTTCCTTCACTGTAGCAAAATAATACTTGGAATATCCTAATGCCCTACGACCGTGATGGCGAACCTATGGCACGCGGAGCCATATCTGAGGGCACGCGAGGCGTTGCCCTATGTCAGCTCCAGTGCGCATGTGCACGCTGGCCAGCTGATTTTCGGCGTTGGGGAAGGCCGTTTTCGCCCTCCCCAGGATTCAGGAGGCTTCCCTGAAGCCTCTGGAGTGTGAAAAATGGCCCAACGGGCCTACCAGAAGTTTGGAAACGGACTTCCAGTTTGCCCATTGAGCCGTTTTTCGTACTCCGGAGGCTTCAGGGAAGCCTCCTGAAGCCTCCACAGGGTTCAAAATGGCCCAATGGGGGGGGCGCATGCGCGGGGATGCACGCATGCACAGTGCGGCCCGCATGGGGGGGGTTGTGTGCCGGCACACACGCGTGCTAGCACGCGCGCACGCTCCCATTTTTGGCACGCAAGAAGAAAAAGGTTTGCCATCACTGCCCTATGATTTAATACAAGGAAATGTCTTGTAGCCTTTCCCCGAAGTCTATTACTCTCTTAGAAGACATGCTGCAAGCCTATTTTCTTTTTCCCATTGGAAAATACAAGAAGTACATGGATCTGATTCCACTGGGAGTTTATGCCGTAAAGGCATTTCAAATGTCTGAAAATATTGTTATTGAAGATGCAGCTGTTCGCTATGACGAGAAGCTGCTCAACTATTTTAAACTGGCAGCTAAAATACATAGAAACCCTCTATGGCTACAAAACCTGATGGCAGACAGTCTAGTAGGAGATACAAGGGAGAAAGGAGGACAATGTCTAGCAGTGGAAGATCTGTAACCTTCCCAACATTGTTGAAGTGCAATTCCTAACCTCCTCCTCTTTGGCCATACTGACCCTGGCTGCTGAGAACTGTAGTTCAAGATCTTCTGGATTCCCACTGCCTCTTAAAACTAGAGCATAATCAGAACCTCTGGAAGAATAGGGGAGAGGATTCTGCACTGAATGACAAATGAAAGAACCTAGCTCTTTTTTTTCCCCCTTCAGGACCTGATGACCCAGAATGGGATCAGCTATGTTCTCAACGCCAGCAATTCATGTCCCAAGCCAGATTTCATCTGTGACAGTCACTTCATGCGCATTCCAGTCAATGACAATTACTGTGAGAAACTGCTTCCTTGGCTGGATAAATCGATTGAGTTCATCGGTAAGACCAGTCTTATTGGTAAAGAGCTCTTGAAGGCTTTTTTTTTTTCATACCTTTTCAGTTTCTCTGCTGTCGATGCAAAAGGTTTTGGAATGATGACCAAATTGCTCAGTTCCTTTTGTCCTGTTCCATTGATCCCATATTTTAAGATCTATGGCAGAGGTGGGGAACTATGGCCCCTTTATGACTTGTGGACTTCAACTCCCAGAATTCTGGGAGTTGAAGTCCACAGCTTCTTCACCCATGATCTACGGTGTGCAAAATACCAGCCTTCCCTTGGACAGTGGACCTTCTCCCTTTGTACAAAAAAATTTCCTGGTGCTGATGCCCAGATGATAAGACTAATGTAAATCTGGATATCACAGAGAAACAATTAGTACTACTTGAGATAATACTGCTCTTTCCTTTGATGAATATGCTTTTTAAACTTCAGAACAGCCAGGCTTATTCAGATAGTATTTGTTAATATGTGCAAAGAAATAATGTATTTCTTAAGGCATAGAATGTAGGCAGTGTTTCAGATTGTCTGTGAAAGCACTTTTGATCATCCTGGTACCTTCTGGAGTATTGAATCAACTCCCATAATGACCTTTAGGATTTAGGAGTGTTGACATCCAAAATATCTAAAAGATGGATGGATGGATGGATGGATGGATGGATGGATGGATGAAACATTTGCAAACAATGCTGATATTTTTTGATTTATTTAGTTTATTCATTTAAATAAATGAATTCTGTGCCCAGATTTTTAATCCAGGCTTTATTCGTTCCGTAATTTTTATCATGTCAAAGCAACTCAATTTGTTGCAAATGATTGTCAAATAGCCATAGTCCAGGCTCTAAGAATGAAATCACCCCCTCATAAGGAATGAAGGATGTATTTGCCTGTCAGGTTACTTTAAATTATTTTAAATTTGCATTATGCAAGGAAAGTATACAGTATTTCTCTGATTCCCATATTATATATGGAACATAAAAGTGGATTACAACATTTTTTTCATTTCAGACTACTGGTCATGCTGGCTGGGCTAATTAGAGCTGTAGTCTGAGATCCTCAGATTCCCTCTCCTTGCTGCAAGCTAAACACAAGAGTTGTGTAACCAGTATGACAAGCACAGTGAAATCTGAAACTTAATATAATGGAATTTGAAACAGTCCATAATTTATATAATGACGTTACTATACAAATGACGTGATTTGCATAAGGATGTCAATACGCAAATGATGATGCCGTAGTGTTCAGGTTACTGGAGTGAACATCTCCCACCCCCACCCCCGCCCCCTCAGTTAATCAAAACAAGGTTAAAGCAAGTTTTGACTTAAAGCATTTGTGCAGAGATAAATATCTTGTTCATATAGTTTATTGCTTCTTCTTTCTGGTCTCCAAGGGAGAGCAATGTTAGTCTGTAGCAACAAAAACAACAAAGAAGTTTATGACACATTTTAAGATTTTAGATTTGGTAAGATAAGCTTTCTTGGAGTTGCCTTTACTTCACCAAATCTGAAATGAGTCTTGGTAGCCTTTAAGGTTTCTGTGTTTGAAGTGACCTCTGTCGTCTTGTCCTACAGATAAGGCCAAGGTTTCTAGCTGCCAAGTGATTGTGCACTGCTTGGCAGGGATTTCCCGATCGGCCACCATTGCCATTGCATACATCATGAAGACCATGGGCATGTCTTCAGATGATGCCTACAGGTAAGTGGATTTGCAGAAGAAGAAGATGGTTCTTTTTCCTTTCCAAGGAGAAAAGTTGATTGGCTGGTTCATCCCTCCCACCCAATCCTCAAAAGTTCCTTAGGACAGGTTTTATTTTTTTGATAGCTATTTTTGTAGTCAAGCTTTGTTTTCTCTACATGTCCCCCCACAAAAAGAAAAGTGGAGGCACATAAAAAGAAAACAATACTATAAATATTATGCCAGTGAGGGAATGGCCTTGTGTGAAGTTCTATTTCTTGATTCTTTCTTAGTGTAAGCTTAGAAGCTGATTTATGTAACTGTCAGGCTTGTGGTAGCCACTTCAATTTCACCTGCTGATTGGCTCCCAATCTTTGATCATTTGGGATCATTCACATGTAAATTTAGTCATTTTATGATTCACAGTAAATTTGTTTGTTTGTTTTTTAAAAAAAACTGCTGATAGGGCACACTGCACAAAAAAATAAAGTGCTGAACTAATACTCTATACAGAAAGGGCTTATATATGGATATGGAATCACCATATAGATTACATAGCCACCTTGCTGAATCCTTGAAATTTGTGGAACTTGGTAACAATTGAACTTCTATTGGACAAGGAGAGATCCTTAAATATATGTCTACTTTTTAAAGCCATGGGCATGTGGGAAAGACAAATATAATTAGTTTCTAGTGTTGCTTTGAATTACAGTGTTTTTAAGAATCTTTTACAACCATGGCTTGCTGATTAGATGTTGAAAATCTTGGTAATGCTTTCAAGATCTATAAAATATATCTTTATTGAAAGTAAGAAAATGCCATGTAATAATCATGGCTCTTTGCTTGCCCCGACAGGTTTGTCAAAGACAGACGTCCCTCCATATCGCCCAATTTCAACTTCTTAGGTCAACTCCTAGAGTATGAGAGAAGTTTGAAGCTACTCAAGGCTTTGAAGGCCCAAGGAGAGAAAGGGGAAGGGGAATCCCAGCAAGAATACTTTGAGACTTGTGAAGGTAATAGACCCCAGACTCTGTCTCTCTCGGAAAAGACTGAGGAGATATTAAAAAGCACAATCTTGGAAACATCCTCCATTGACTCTGAGCGATCACTAGGAATTTCAAAGGTTGTCTCACCCATGGCATTGCAGCAGGGACTCAATGGGCTGCATTTATCTTCTGATCGCATCCAAGACACCAACCGACTCAAGCGTTCTTTTTCTCTGGACATCAAGTCAGCCTACTGTCCTACCCAAAGGCAGGAGATCCCGGTTCCTACCGAAGTAGGGGAAACTCCCAAGCTTTGTAAGTTGGACAGCCCTTCAGGTCCCAATGGTACGTGTCAGTTCTCTCCTCTTCCAGATGGTTCTGACTGGCCCAGCGGACCTGACTTCATTCTAGAGGCCAAAGTACGACAACGACGGAAGCACAGGCACCAAGCAGGCTCCCCTGCCCATGGGCTGAGCCTTAATTTCAGTGGGATGTGTGCCATGCACAAAAGCACCAGCATGGAGGACAATCTCAAGCAGACCCTTCGGCTGAGCCTTCCCAATGTAGGGCCGCAGCTGGCACAGCCAGCCACCACCCCCTCCAATGCTGGTACTTGGGGGATGCACGTGGAATCCCCAAGCACGCCTTCCTCGGAGAACCCCTGGTACTTCGGCACAGACTCAGCAGCGGGCAGCAAAGGCAGCGGGAGTGGGACTCTCTTTGCCAGTGCCACCACCTACTCCTCATTCAGCTGCAGCACAATCCAGGCAAGCTGTGAGATCAGACTGAGGGACAAGCAACGAGGGGAGCAGCGAGAGGTGCGGCATAGCTGGCACGAGGACACCATGCCCGAGAAGCAGTTCAAAAGAAGGAGCTGCCAGATGGAATTTGAAGAGACCTTATCGGAGAGCAGATCTCGGGAAGACCTGGGCAAAATTAGCAAACAGTCTAGCTTTTCAGGCAGCATGGAGATCATAGAGGTGTCCTGATTTTCACTGTGTGGGATTTGAGAGCAAGTGCGGGTGCATCTGGGGGTGTGGGAGGGGAAGGAAAATAGGGATGAGGAGGAAGATGGGTAACATATTTAACGGAGGAGGAGGGCGTGGGTGTGGGTGTAGGAGCTTTTTTTTTCATGTGCCCGTGTGCATTTCCAAAGGGCATATCCGCTAAAACGAAGGCAAAGCTAAAGGAATCTGAAGTCAAGAAATATAACGGTGCATGCTTAGTGCCTCCTTTGGTTCCTACCTCCACCACCATGACAAACCACAATCACATTCCCTTTCTTGGGTAGGTGGAGAGTATATTAACTCTTTAAATATTGGGTTCTTTCCTTTTGCATGCAAAGGGTGCTTTCTCTTCCCCTTCAGAGGGAACGGGGAGAGCTGATGCATGTGTCCTACGATGGGGTTGAAAGAGAAACTAGGGCGAAATTGAAGCTTGGGAGGGGTGAAAGTTTTCTTGGAGGAAAATGCTCTTTGATCTGCAGATTTGCAACAGGAAGAGTTAAAGGGAAGCAGGTTCTTTTCTTTGAAGAGTGTATTACTAATTATAATGAGTACATTCCTATCTAACTTATAGGAAGTAATTGAGATTTTGCCTATCCGTTTCCATTACAGCAGGGGCATTTCCTTTCTATTCCATCAGGGTTGGACAATATATTGGTGGCTCTTTCCCAAATTCAGGTGCAGAAACCTGGAGAGGTTTCTTTTCCAAGGCTCCCTTCTTCCTATACTGAGCATGGGCCTTTGTGTTTCTCTGGCTAGTATTCTTTAAAGCTGCTGTTCAGCAATCCTATACATATATAAATATATATTATATATAATATAAAAGAGAGAGAGAAAAAAAACACAAAGAAAAAAGTTTAAAGGTTTTACTACAGTTTTTATTGAGACAAATAATTTTTGACTTTTCTTTCTAATTTATTTGAAGCTGTTCATTCTGGCAATGATTTTCAGACAATGTAGGGGCAGCACTCCAGCTCTGTTTTTATGTATATGGTATTTAAATCTGAAACACGAGTTTCAAAGCAATATCTTAGGCCTGTGGCTCCTTCAATGGCTTGCATCAGTGGTGGAGGCACCCCCGAAAGAGATAGAAGAGGTGTGTGTGTGTGTGTTTGCGTGTGCACACGTGCGTGGGTGTGTGGGTGTGTATATGGGCATCTGCTTTTTATTTTTAAAAAACGTGAGAAAATCTTTAACTCAAACTGAGCCAGGAATTCTTCTTAATGCTTCTTTATTTTCCTTGTTCTATCACACCTTGCAATCAAAGCCATAAAACCTTCTCCTTCCTGGGTCTGAGCAGGGGATAATAATGAGAGCTGTGGCTGTAAGAGTAGGCTTAGCTATAAGAAAAAAGGGTACCTTGAATAGGAAGGGGGAGCAGACTGCATAGGAGCTATATATTCAATTAAATATGTGCCATCTGTAAAAGGAGCACATTAGATTTAAAACCGGGGGGGGTTCAGTGGGGAGGGCTTTTCAGAAGGCCAGAGTATTTAATTTCCCATTGACTTAGGAGAACTGGTGGGCTCTTAAGCCCAAGGGCAGGCTGCTCTGAATGGCTCCTCTTGTTCAAACAATGTTAAACCCAGCATCTGTGGAAGGCAAATGGAGGTGGAAGAGAATTTTGGAAAATTAAGACCATGGAAATGTTGAATAAATTATGTTGTGGTACTAGAGTAAAAATCTCTTAAATATCCTCAGGCCTATTTTAGGGAAGCTGCCAGGAGGCAGTGTCTTTTTACTACTGCAAGAACCGACATTTTAGCTTCAGTTCACCATCCAAAATCTCTTGTCTCCTCTAAGTATTTGTTCACCATCGATCAGGGATTTTTCAGTGAATGCAAATCAGTCAGTGAGCAAATAGTCCAAAGACAAAGTTCACTTAGCAGGTCATCAAAGTGAACAGCCTTTCAAGAAATGAAGTTCTAGAAAAGATAAAGAATATTTTAGATGTCATGTGAAGCTCTTGCCAGCCCATCCCAAATTCAGTTTTCATCATCTATCTTCTAAGCCTCTAGAATGTTATTAAGAACTTCAGTTCGATCAGAGATTTTGTCTTGAATTTAAGAGACTAGTGTCGATGACCGAGACAAGAAAACTAGTTTTGAAGGTTTCATCTAAATAAGTCACTGGGAAGTAATTTGGATGAAAGTTTTTCTGCAGGTAACATTTTTCTTTTTAGGGAGGAAAGGTTTCTCTGGCACCTTTTAAAAAATGTACCGTATTTTTCAGACTATTAGACGCTCCGGACTATAAGACACACCTAGCTTTTGGGGAGGAAAACAAGAAAAAAAAAATCTGCCTCTGCCTCCCAGCAATTTGCCTCCTTGCGGCAAACAGCAAACAGCCTGGTCAGCTTCAGCACAGCCTAATTTAGCACGAGCAACTGATTGGCGATTGGATCGGCCTCCCAGAATACTGCCTATCAGCTGTTCCAGGATGCGGGGATCGCCACCGCCACCTATCGCCACCTCCTCGCGCCCCATTTTCGGCCGCCGCCTATCCCTGCTGCCTGGAACGGGCCAAAAATGGCGCATGTGGAGGCCGAAAATGGGGCGCATGGAGGTGGCGATAGGCGGTGGCGATGGCGGCGATGGGTGGCGGAAATCCCTGCAGCCTGGAATAGCTGATAGGTGGTATTCTGGGAGGCAGATCCAACCGCCAATCAGCTGCTCGTGCTAAATCAGGCTGTGCTGAAGCTGACCAGACTGTTTGCTGTTTGCTGTTTGCTGCAAGGAGGCAAATTGCTGGGAGGCAGAGGCTGAAGAGTGAGGGCCGGCGGGTGGGCGGGGCTTCAGCAACATTCGCTCTATAAGACGCACAGACATTTCCACCCACTTTTTTGGGGGGGAAAGCGCATCTTATACACCGAAAAATGCGGTATATCTTAAATCAGAAGAGGCCATAGCCAGCTCAGGTTTTTTTTCACACCACAAGTGGATAATTGGATCTGTTCCCAGTTGTTAAAATATGCTAATTAAATGACAAATGTAAAATAGATCACTTCTGACGGGTAGAAACACCCCGCTCAATCAACTTGATACTAGGGTTGGCCTTAGATGAGGGGAAAAAATGGGTTTCACATTACTGAACAGTAGGCAGATTCAAATGTGTTTCTGGTGGAGAAGATTGTTTGAGAAATACTACACACCGCTGGTTTTCCAGCAGAGTAGGGGAGATTATTTGTAAGCCACTGACTGTGTAGATGAGCTCAACCAAGCAGAGGGTTTCCCCCTCAGTGGGTCACTTCCTTGGGAACCATTTGTGTGGAAGCTCTCCATGGAAGTGAGCTGCTTTAACCTGGTAAATGTTACAGTCCCAGTGTTGTATGAAATATTTGTCGAAGGCCTCTATTTCAGAGGGCCATGTTGTTTACATTGCCTTGAACAGGTACAAAACAGAACTTTGGGGCAAGCAAATGAACATGCATGTCAAGATAATAATTGGCCACAAGTGTACGATCCCAGTCGAAACACAAGAGTGGGAAGGATGTTGCACATTTTCATTATTGGCTCCTCTGGATGTATTTGTGGCGAGCAGCAAAGGATTCAGCTCGGTTCATGACACGGAGGCACCACAGGGGCTGCTCATTTATTTAAAATAAAGGCACAGAACTATCTCCCTGAAAGCACATTTTCTTCTTTGTGTATCTGATTTTGCATTTGCTCCTTTCGTATCATGTGCTGGGGTTTTGTTTTGGGTTTTTTTTTTTTTTTTTTTTTTTTTTTTTTTTTTTTTGTTTTTTTTTTTTTTTTTTTTTGAGCCAATACCTCAGGGTTGTTTGTGTAGCTTTTAAAATGAAAAAAAAAACCTTTTTAGTGCATTTCTTTTCCCATTTCTTTTCTTGTTCAGCTGTATTTTTTTTTAAATACACAAGACAAAAATAACAATCTCAGGTTCAGACTTTGCAAACCACAGGGGAGCAGCAATAACATGTTCTTGCATCAGGTTGTCTGTTCCCTGACCATAGTAATTGCTGTCTACTTTGCCAAGACACAAAGTAGAGAGATCCTCATTGTATTTATTTTACCACTGTCTGTTCAGATTAGATGCTGCAAGCTCGGGAGTGACTTATGTGGACCTGCATGCTATTTTGCAAGTAATATGCGGAGGGGCATTGGACAGTGGGACTGGAGAGAGGCAATTAGGTTCTCACACTGGCAGTATAATTTTCTCTTTTTAAAAAAACACCAAAAACTGTTGAATTGTTATGGTGAAAGCAAGATGACATCTGCTGCTGTAGCTTTCTTGGAGTCTGGTTTTGTACAGTATCCACAGATGCTAAAAGATCAAAATCCTCATTTCACCTGGGAGCTTGCATCAGAAGTGCAGGTGAAAAGTTCCACTTTAGGAATTTTTGATCTTGTGAAAGTTTGATTAAAATAGAATTAGCACTAACCAATTAGGTTTGATGAGCTGGGATTAGGTGCTTCCGGATTCCTCTCATCGATACTTATGAGAAATATTCATAAGTATCACCAAGAGTTTTTAGATAGGCTGAGCAAATGAACAATCGGGGTAACGTAGAAATATCAGACTCCTGTATTACTCTGAAATAACTTACCTTTCAAGATGCCAAGATCTTTTAAGCTTGCTTAAAATGAGGATAAGGAGAGCCCTCACCTATCTTACTCTTGAGTAGAATGCCAGTGCTGACTTTCCTCAAATATAGCCAAAAGTCACATAAGGCTCAATATTTGTAGAAAAAAATAAGGTGATTATAATATAATGCTAACCAAAGCCAAGCTGAGAACCATTAAGCAGTTTGTTGGGGTGCAGCTGACTCTAACAGTACCATTGTCTTGCTGCTAACTCTCCATCTCCAGAATGTGGAGAGAGAGGGAGAGACGTGTCACTTTAACTTCACACCAGGTACAAAATTATCTAACATCCTCGGTCTTACATAGGGATTTTTCTGGCTTGCAGCACCTTTTTTTTTTTTTTTTCCTGTGACAAAAAGTTTTGTTAGCTTTGTTTTGAAGGCTTTGCTGTGATTCTTCACTCTTCTTCTGCCTGTTTTATCATGTGTCCGTTGTGGTTTTATTTATTATTTCTGTCCTCTTTGTTTCTTGTATCCCATATGCCGTTTTCATGTCTCCTCTACTGGATGCCAATCCCTTAAAAGGATATCTTTCCTACTTTCCTCTGGATCCTAATGCTAATGATAATAAGCTATCAATGTTGTAATTGCAATGTATGAATTATAGATTTAAGTATTTATTATTATATTATTATGTAATTTTGCTTCTATGTATGTTGATCTTTGTTTCTCTGTTGTGAATATATATGGGCTTTTCCCTTCTCCACCTGCCCTCTGCTTTCTCTGATTCCAACTGTATGCAAAGGCTGGTCAACACTGGTGGCATGTATGATTGCCAAATAGTGCACAGATGGAGGTGGAGAAGTCCTCCTCTCAGGGATATCATGTTCTCTTAAAAACTCTGCCAGACACTGAAGCTTCCCTAGATCCACTAAGGTTTTGTAGGAAGAAAGACAAAAGTTCTAATATGATTTAAGATCAGTAAAGAGTGCATCAGGAGGTATAGAATGCCTGTTTTTCATCTGACAGTAGTTTTCTTCTGGGCTACAAATCCCAGCACCCACAATTATTATAGCCATTGTGCTGTGATGGGAAATTATATTCCTGCTTATCTGGATGGTATTAGATGGGGGAAAGTGGACACAGAGCTAATGCAGACTAATTTCAGTGCAACGATTTCCCCCATCCTTGGGATTAAAATTTGATGAGTGCTAAGAACTCAACAAAAATTGTTTGCACTCTGGAGAAAATCTAATTTCCCAACATCTTTTCAAGTCACGATTCTGTATCAATAGCCATCATACAAATACGTTTGATGGAAGCCAAAAGCAATTAAAAGGAGGCATTTAGTCTCCAAATCCTGTAAGAAAACCCAGTTAAATTCAATTTTGTAGTACAGACTTTTCTGCCACCATAGTATTGTGATTACATTAGACTAGACAGGATAGAACAGATACAGAGCCTGCTCCCTTATTGATGGTGAGGACTTTTTCATGTTAACAGTATTCAGATATCAACATGAAGAACCCATATATTTCATTCTAAAGTTGTGGAATATTTATCATTTAATGTATTTAGTATTATTGCTCCAAAAAAAATTCAAAGCTGCAACTGTTTTCTGTATAGTTGCAAGTCATGGGCAAGTCTCTCTCGACTTCTTCAATGTAGTGAAGCAATTATGGCTGGTTTGCACACAGAACAAGTGTCCCTCTCTAATTTGTTGTAGAACCTGGAGTGGCTGAAACCCCCAGGGGTGAGTCCTCTGTCTCTAGGAATCGTTTGGAGACTGATATCCTCCCCCCCACCCATTTTTCCTTTATTGCTCAATGAATAGAAGTCAGTATTGCAAAACACAGCCATCTAACCATCTATCTGCCACATGTTTTCCTAGCCGTTCTCAGTAGGAATCAGTAGAATAGCCATTCAACAGATTGTTTTGAGATTTCTTCGGAGAGGAGGTGCAAATTTTCTGTTGCAATATGTTGTGTTTATTTATTGTTGCTCAGAATTCTTTTGGAAAGAGTAGAGAAACCCGACTTAACTCAACGTTCTCAGAAGGCATACACAGAATCCCTCTTGTCTGTGGAGCCACATTTTTATTCTGCAAGTTCTTCTGTCTTGTAAAACCTTAACGGGGAATTAGGTGATGAGATGCTGAGCCTCTGACGCAGGCACAGAACTGAAGACCTTCGTCTGTGAATATCCTCAAACAAGAGATGAAGACTTGGTTCTCGGGGCGATTCATAAGCAAGGATTGCTCTAGGAATGGAAATTTGGATATAGAGATCTTTGTGTCCTGGGAATGAATTCTGAGTACTATCTAGGATGGGTGAAGTGTGCAGGGGGGGAAATGACACTGCATCTGGTCTGTGAGTTTGTCCCCTTCCTTCTCGCGTGATAACCAAACTTACAGCCCCTTCTGCCTGCTAAAGGAATGCTGACATTGGATGTTGCTTGGCAGGATTAAGTGGTACACTCGGCCCCTGCATTGACTTTATTTATTTATTACTGAAGGCTGTAAACAGCAGTGCTTTTACCCTCTCTTTCTTTTCCTTTCTTTTGTATTTGGGAACAATGTGTTGTAATAAATTCCTGATAGATGTTTTAACAGTCAGTGTCAAGTTTGCTTTTTTGTTTAAGGAGCCAGCAAATTTCAGACATACCAGATCTACTTTGTGGTTGCTACCGTTTCGCTAAAATCTAACTGTTCATCCATAGAATCAAGTAAAAAGGCATGGCGCTATATATATCAACACATTTACCTGGAGGAAACTGTTTCAGAATTGAATTAATCTGATATGTCTATATTTGTCTACACACATACAACATTATTTGCTATAGGTGGCGCAGTGGTTAGAGTGCAGTACTGCAGGCTACTTCAGCTGACTGCTAGCTGCAGTTCGGCGGTTCAAATCTCACCGGCTCAAGGTTGACTCAGCCTTCCATCCTTCCGAGGTGGGTAAAATGAGGACCCAGATTGTTGGGGGCAATATGCTGACTCTGTGAACCGCTTAGAGAGGGCTATAAAGCACTGTAAAGCGGTATATAAGTCTAAGTGCTATTGCTGTACTTGTATGTCACTCTTAGCCAGAGTGGCAGTTAACAACAAATGCATAAAAACCAAAATCCATATAAATAAATCATGTACATTGGAGGCTCCACCTGCATATCATAAAGCAGCCTCTTCCTTTGCCAGCCAGAAGAAAAATGCCTTTATGAGTTTCCTAAAGTTTAGGGGGAAGGAGATGAGACAGATTGAAGAGCCACCGGGGGAGCGACCCACAAAATGTGGCTGGTAATGGAAACAGACCACTTCTGACACATTACGGTCTTGCGGGTATGGGATCTGGAGATTGTTGACGCTATGAGATCTACTTGGGCCACCACATTCTGTACCAGTTTCCAGATGTTCTTCAAGGGCACCTGCATCTTGAACATGTTAAGAGTAATCCAAGCAGGAGGTGACCAGGGGTGTGAATGACCATGACCAATAGTCTCCCAGTCTGAGAATGAACGTAATATAATTGCAAAGGCAACTCTTAGCTACATCTGTTGCCTGAATTTAAAGCAGGGCCTGTGAGTCTTGAAGAATTCCAAATTGCAGACCATCTCTGAACAGGGTAATATCTCCATTCTAAAATAAATATGGTATTTTCTTGGAATCGTTCATACCTCAAACCCGGAGCCACTCCATCTTGGAGGAATTCGGATGGAGTCTCTTCCTCATCTAAACCCTGACAGTTGCCAGGCATTGAGACAAAATGCCTACCATGTGCTTGCTTAGTCTTGGGCTGGGTATCATCAGCATATTGCCAGAATATACTGGGGACTGTGCTGATAAATGCCTTCTCCCAGGGGTTTCACATATGTGTTGAAAAGAAGTAGGGAGAGGAAGGACCTCTGAGGCTTATCACAAAATAGAGGTCTTGGGATGGCTCTAACATTACCACTGGCTGGAACTGCCCCTACAAGAAGGAGTAGAACTGCTGATAGTATGTGGAAATTACCTTTGGAGACAGGAGAGCTGCAGATGGGACAACTGGCATATAAAATATGTCTCAGTCCACAGAAGGGAGGCTGGTGGCATGGGAAATATTTCAGAAGGTACCCTCCCTAGTAAAAGAAAGGAGGGGAGAAAAACCTTGCAAACCTTCTTACTGTAACCCTACAGTATACTCCGATTGTGCTTCTTTTCTAGACTACCTTGCAGGGCTAACAAGAACCCTACTGTATAGCAATAGCAATAGCACTTAGACTTATATACCGCTTTACAGTGCTTTACAGCCCTCTCTAAGTGGTTCACAAAGTCAGCATATTGCCCCCAACAATCTGGGTCCTCATTTTACCCACCTCGGAAGGATGGAAGGCTGAGTCAACCTTGAGCCGGTGAGATTTGAACTGCCGAACTGCAGCTAGCAGTCAGCTGAAGTAGCCTGCAGTGCTGCACTCTAACCACTGCGCCACCTCGGCTCTGTATGACTGTAGCCCATGGGTCTGCAACCTTAAACACTCAAAGAGCCATTTGGACCCATTTCCCACAGAAAAGAAAACAACCGGGAGCCACAAAACCTGGGTGGGCATGGCCAACTCAACGTCACTCACTTCCACCAGTCACATGACCCCCTAGCCACGTCTACCCATTAGAGCAGAGAACTGGTTGTTAAAAAACACCGGGAACCACAAAACCCTTTTGACATCTCTTCCTCCCTCTCCCCACTCTCCCCCTCTCTCTGTATCTCTCTATGTCTCTCTCTCCACCCCTCTCTCTGTATTTCTCTGTCTCTGCCCCGGCCACTTCTCCTCCCACCGTTGCCCTTACCTTCTCAGGCCAGGCGAGGAGTGACTGGGAGGGGAGGGCAAGGGGCGGGGCCAGCCAGTGGTGGGATCACCCGATGGAGCCACAGCAGAGGGCCCAAAGAGCTGCATGCGGCTCCGGAGCCGCAGGTTGCTGACACCCACTGTAGCCCTTCCCCAATCCCTTGGAAGCATTCCAGAAGGATACAATGGTTGGTGGTATTGCAAACCACCAGGAAACTAAAGTGGACCAGAAGAGGAGCATGCCCCTGATCCTGGCTTCTCCAAAGGTCATCAAGAAGAATGACCCATGCGGCTTCTGTGCTATCTCCAAAGTCAACCTTTATTTATAACTGTACAAACAATTACATATCAGATTACTCATCCTAGCCACATTCTTCAGGCCACTTTTGCTTTCAGTAAAGGATAGGTTCTAGTCTTCAGGTTTCTTTTAAGCTAGCAAGTTTCCTGGATGTCACTGCCATCCCAGCTCTTTTAGGTTTTCAGCTATTGTTTCCTTTCTAGCCAAAAGAGCAGTAACTTTAAGTGAATACACAATTGATCTGGATCTTCCATTCTTTCCAAAGTGAGCCAAGCTAATCTGCATCATTAAAAAGAGAGAGAGATTTGCACTACTGTGAATATGTAAGAAGTTGCTAGGAATTGTTACAAACATCACCTGTGAAGTAGGGAGACAATTTCTGGCCCTGGCAAGGCCACACTTCTTTCTATCTGCTGGAGAAGCCCACAGACTAAAGCCTTCGTTATTGAACTGAACAATACTAAGATTTTCAGCTGGGGCTGGTGTTAGAGATTAGGGTTTTTTTTTTTTTTAGCTTTTTCCCATCCAAACCAGGAAGAAAGTGAGATTTTGAGGCATTGGGTTTTTAAAGAGTACCCATGATATTTTTTGAAAGCTTCTCCAGAGAAGTGAACAAGTCCAAAATATTTTCTTCCATCCATGATGCAAGGCAGCATGGGCTGCTCTTCCCTGCATTGTAATGTTCATTGCAGATTCAGTTACAGAATAGTGGCCAAGAAACTGCTAAGGTTTAGGGGAAGCAATGGATTAGTTAGAAATATACTGAAAAAAATAAAATAAAAGAATCGGTGTACTGTATATAGAAAACAAGAGACTGAAGATGTAGACCTGATGAAGAGCAGGGATAGGGCAATTTACCTCTACTGCCTATAAAACATTTAAAGCCCTCTGAATAAAACTATGTTTATATAATAAAAGAAATGAATCTGTTCCCTTTGCAAAGTGAATAGAACAAATCAGCACCCAACACCAGCTAGTGAGCTAATAAGTTGATGAACTACAGTACCAAGCCATTTCTAGAAATGGGCGGGGAGGGGGTAGCATTTTTAACAATTGGTTACAGCAATTGTACAACAAAAAAGATTCCAAAGACGATGCAACCAGTTTGCATAATCACATGGGCATAAAGGAAGCATAGGAAGAGCCATAGTGGCAAAGTGGTTAGAATGCAGTATTACAGACTAACTCTGCTGATGCCAGCAGTTCGATCCTCATTGGCTCAACCTTGACTCAGCCTTCCATCCTTCTCAGGTCGGTAAAATGAGGACCCAGATTGTTGGGGGCAATATGATGACTCTGTAAACCGCTTAGAGAGGATTGTAAAGCACTGTGAAGCTGTCAAGCACTGGGGAAATCAGGAGATTCAGGCACTTCAAATGAGTATAAAGATTTATTGCAAGCTTAAGCTCTCTACAAATATCTGACCAACTGGCAGTCAAGAGAAATGCACAGGAGATAAGACAGGCATTAAAGGTGGGCTGGGCTTAGATCTCTTGTGGTCACGCAGGGACTTACGATGCGTTTGACTCAGTGATGGGTTGCTCCCGGTCAGGGGTGAAATGTTCCCGGTTCGCTCGTGCCTGTCGGTCGCCGTAGAGCTGGTCGCCAAGGTAGCGTGAGGCTCCGCCCACCTGCCCAGATGCCACCATTTGGGTTCTTTTACCCTCTGCGCATGCGCAAAGCGTTCTGTGCATGCGCAGAGAGTAAAAGAACCCAAACGCTGGCGTCCGGGTGGGCGGAGCCTCGTGCTACCTTGGTGACCAGCTCTACAGCGATCGACAGGCATGAGCGAACCGGGAGCATTTCACCCCTGCTCCCGGTTCAGCCCAGTTCTTAGAGCCGGTAGTGGCGGCAGTGGGAGGCTCTGCCCACCCACCCGGGATGCTTCTGCGCATGTGCAGAAGCGTCGCACGCGAGCGAGCACGCGAACCGGTAGTAAAGAGTTTTAGAACCCACTACTGGTTTGACTCCTCCCTAGGGCTCAGCCTGGTCATCTCCCACAGAAGCGGTATATAAGTCTAAATGCTATTGCTAGGGCTATTGTGGGTCACAAAATTTCATCTTACATTGCTATCTCAATTGTTGTAGAGGACGCCGACGAGCAAACAACCTTTCCCCCCACCCACCAGCGACCTAATGGCACAGCTTGAATTATGCTTGGAGATGTAAATAGACCTGCAACAACAATTCTAATTATAGCAAAGGCAGCAAGACCACATCTCAACAGCAAATCAATGTTCAACTTGGCAATTGTGCCTTTAAAAATCGCAAGAACTAATGTACATACAGTATATTACCGTTATTCTTGACAAATTTGATCCCATTGATGAGGATCAAATTTGGATTCAGGATTCTGGGGCTGATTGTCAGTGAACCTTTGCCAGGGTTGTGAGAAAAGCATCTTTTGCTCAAGACAAAAGTGCACTAAAGGGGGGGGGGGGTGTAAAAACCTTGGAATGCCTGACACAAAGTATCCAACAGTGCTTTGATCAATGCCTGCCACAAACAGGGTAGAATGCCGATTGGCCAATATGTTGAGCCTCCTCCTCTGGCAAGAACTGAATTAAAGTCCAAATGCAGTTTGGAAGAAGGATCTTTTCTAGGTAGAAAGCTCTGATTCCCGCAGAGGCAGAGATTGCTCCTCAAATTTTGCAGATGGTTTCCTTCGGTGTTGCTGATTTGCCAACCGCACACAGTACTGGTTCAGAAGGTCACAAATTTGATCTAACCGGGAGCCAGTTGTAACCCAGATGAAATCAAGGAGAGAAAGAGAATTCCTTGAAGCCTGGTTTTCCACCAATAAATCAATAAACAGACACATTGACATCGACCCAATCTACCAATCGCTGAGAACGAAAGAACTGCATCAACCACGATCCCGAAGGTAGCATTTAAAATGAACAAACAGGCACCCCACTACGCAGCAACAAAATTATAACCCATTGGCTCACAAGAAATAACAACTCTAATCCTAATCTGCATCACACAGATGGTATTTAACTACAGCCGAGCAACAACAGCCAGCCAATCAAACAGTCCACAATCAGACCATGATTCAGAAATAACAATAGCATTTAGACTTACATACCGCTTCACAGTGCTTCACAGCCCTCTCTAAGCGGTTTACAGAGTCAGCATATTGCCCCCAACAATCTGGGTCCTCGTTTTACCAACCTCAAAAGGATGGAAGGCTGAGGCGACCTTGAGCCTGGTGAGATGTGATATGCCAAATTGCAGGCAGCTGGCAATCAGCAGAAGTAGCCTACAGTACTGCATTCTAAAATATCTGAACAAACAACATTCAGACTAATTTGCGTCTCATAAAAAGGTATTTAAAGACCTGTGTTCTGACGGACGAGCACAATTCAAAACGCACTGACGATGTCTCCTCGAATGGTGATGAAACATTTGTAACCAAATTGCCAAGCTCGGAGCTCAAACTAACAGGCTAAGTACTGTTCTTAGCCAAGCAGCTCTTCCAGACTGCTTCCTCAAGACTTGTCTGTTTATACCTATTTGCAAAGTTGGACAATGTTCAAAGAAGGGGGGAGATCCCTTGAGAAGAACAGCCTTCCAACTGCTAGTGGCAAAGCATCACAAATTGAAGAAGAGTGCTCATATCTTAAAGTTGAAATCTGCTTGTCTATTTTAAATGTGAATTTAATTCATGGAAGGAGGCTCAGAAGAATTCTTAACTGTGCCTATTCAGAAGTTTGAGTCCAGTGAGGTTTATTCTCAAACATGCAGAGTTTTGCAGTTGTCATCTATTTTCTAATGATGAACTGATTTTTAAAAAATTAAAAAAGAGCAAGAAATTGCTTTTGATTTATTTATTTTTTTTAGAAGAAAAAGACAATGAATTTCACTAAATTTTTCATTTTTTCCTGTATGGGTTGCGTTTTTATTCTATGTGGATTGTATTTCACTTACTATGAAGTAGCCAAAAACTGGTTTTGTACGAGTTTTTTCCTTTTATTACCCAATCATCTCTTGAATCTGCAGTCCCCTTGGCTTCTTCACTTCAATTAAATCTCCAAGAAAGATATACAGGAACTCCTTAGGTGATCACTAGATAAAAGTAAAGTTAAGCACAAATGGCATTTCTAACAGAAATTATATGGAAAGTCTGAACACTTTGACATCTAAATCAGTCAAGAATGAATCAAATCTGCAGAAAATTTCCAGGACAATGTTTTCATTTCCAATTTTCTGAAACAAAAAAACACCCCCATAGGCCAAAAAACATGTTCATTTCAAAACCATTTGCATCTATAGTAAAGTACTGTCATTCTCATTGGAAATGTAGACTTTGTTTCCCAGTGTCCTTTGCAATGGATTGTAAAATATCAACATGAGCATGATACAGAAAAAAAAGTGTTAAAAGGGACCAATGATTTTTGGCTTTAGGAGATATTATACTTTAACATTCTGCCATAGAAAGCTAGTACACGAAGGGTAAAAGTCCCTGGACAATGCCAGGCTGTGCAGTTCTTTTAATCAAGGAGCACCTTTACTTCTTTAATTTAATCAAGGAGTTTCTTCAATAATGGATCATTTGAGCTTCATAAAACTTTAGCAACTTGAAGGGAAATCCCAAACGTAATACATCCATGTTGATGAACTTTTGCAACTTTTAGAAGTTCTCTTTCCATGCAATTTTCAACCATTCTTTTTCTAGTCCTCTGCTTTTTATTGATGCAGAATGGCCGCCAAACCTATAAATAAGTGTTCTTGTGCTAAATATAGAAGCTGCTGAAATAGGCTGTGATCTATTTATTTAAATTGCGCCTCCATGAGAACCTGCCGGTATCAAATCTCACCCTGCTTTATTCCAATTGTACTGTGATCACTTAAGAGAGGGCAACCAGTTGAGTAGCTGCAGTGAGCCAGTTGAAGAATGTCATATTTCTGCATCTCAGCATATAAAGTACTCTGAAGGCATCCATTTCATGAGCCTTTTTCTGCCATTTTTCAGACCAATAATAGACTGCTCAGTGTAGGGCGGCTAGTAATACACATTATGAATAGCCATCAAGTGTTTACCAACTCTGATAAAAATGATTCAGTCCTAACCCTCCCAATCCAGATATCTCAAAATATGCGTTACATAACTAAATGGTTATTCTGCAAATCACGCATTAGGCCTCTGAGAAACAATTTAGATTTGCTTCAATAAATGCACAGCCCTGTAGGGGTGACCTTGGAGAAACTATTCAGAGACAGTCCCAAAGGTGCTTTTTCAGGAGGCAATTGGACTTTCTTGTTTTTTCTTTTGAAGACATTTCGCTTCTCATCCAAGAAGCTTCTTCAGTTCTGACAGGATAGTGGGGAATGGAAGGATTTATATTCCTTGCAGACAGCTGGTCGTTTGCATCCTTTTAGAGGGTCATTGAAGCACTTGGAGGTGTATCTGTGTCCTCAGGGTCACATGAGTAATGGACTCAGACTACAGGAACCAGGAGCACTACTCAGGTGACCCTGAGGACACAGATAAACCTTCAAGTGCTTCAACGACCCTCTAAAAGGATGCAAATTACCAGCTGTCTGCAAGGAATATAAATCCTTCCATTCTGCACTATCCTGTCAGAGCTGAAGAAGCTTCTTGGATGAGAAGTGAAATGTTTTCAAAAGAAAAAACAAGAAAGTCCAGTTGCCTCCTGAAAAAGCACCTTTGGGACAACCATGACCTGGATGACTGAGAATCTCTACAGACTATTCAGAGACAGTTATATGTGTGAAAGCATGTTTTAAGCCCAGGAAAAATAGGAAAAGGTTAGGAAGAGATTCAGCTTGATTCTGAAAGGAAAGGAAGACAGAAGGGAAAATGTGTATTTTTTCTACAATACTTATCTCAATAAAGTTTGGCCAAAAGATCTTCTTTTGGAGTCTGTTTTCTGATCTGGTCAACCTCAACCAGCTGATAATAAAACAATTCACATTGTGGAGGCAACTTGGTTTCTTCTGCCAAAGCAGAGGAGACTTGATTTGCCTGAACAAAGCAATCTGGGTGGCCTTTAACAGCCTTGAAAGAAAGATTCTTTCAACTCTGTCCCACAGTCGAAGGTCTTTCTGGTTGTGGGGCTTCAGGGTTGCCTGCACGGACACATTTCAAGGCAGTTCAATGCTGGATGGCTTCAATGTGCATGCTGGGATTTCCTGCGAGATGAGTGGCTTGAGGGAACCAGAGCGACTGAGTCTGGAAGATATCTTGGGTGGATGAAGTTTTGGCAAGCAATGCCTGTTCTTCATGCTTGCTAAAGCTTGGAGTGAGTGGTGTGGAAAAACCTGCAGGAGGGGCAGTTCCCTCAAGCCCAATACACTCATAGCATGTGCCAAGGGCATTCTAAGCTGGTCGCCTTCAGTTCATATTGCAAGCAATCTGGCCATGTTCACCAAAGCCATCCAGCCAAGAAACTCTTCAGTCAGCACAGTAGGAGAAGGCTAAGAGGGGTTCTGCAGCCAAGCAAGGCAAAGCAATATGGTTGCTTTGCTTCGTTCTTAGAAGCAAAGGGACAATGTTGCTTCACAAAGCACTCTTGAGGGGGTACTTTGTTTAGAACCTTCACTGAAGCAAGACACCCATTCAAAGCTTGGCAGGGTTCCCTCCACTATCTTACTTTCTGCTTCTTTGTGTCAGCAGTTTACTGTCCAACTGGGTACTGCAATGTGCAGTCAGACATGCACACGGGGGGGGGGGAGCAAAATACCTTTTTGGTGATGTCATGAAGGAGTGGCTTGCTGATCAAATCAGCTTGCCCTCTTGCAGGTTTGATAACAGCCATGTATACCAGGAAAGATATGAAAGGCTGTTGTATCATTCTGCCTTGTTTTTCCTTAAATTCTATCAATCCACTGCTGTGCCTTGATTCCTCAACAATGTTCAGAGGGATCAATTTAGGTGTTCTATTCCTCCCAATCTTTGAATAACAGAATAGTAGAATTGAAAGGGACCTTGGAGGTCTTCTAGTCCAGCCCCCTGCTCAAGCAGGAGACCTTATACTATTTCAGACAAATGGTTGTCCAATCTCTTCTTAAAAACGTCCAGTGATGGAGGACTCACGACTTCTGAAGGCAAGTCGTCTCTACATTACTTGGCTATGTTGTACTAAAAAAAGATTTCTGTCCAGAATTGCTGGGAGTCTGGTGGCCTATAAATTCAATAATAAATAAATAAGGAAAATGTATTACAATGTTTGCATATTTAATAGACTAAGGCAACGGTTCTCAACCTGTGGGTGTCTACCCCTTCGGGGGTCGAATGACCATTTCACAGGGGTCGCCGCGCGCATTAGCCCGCTATCTTGGTGCCACTTGCAGGGGTGAAATGCTCCCGGTTCGGCCGTGCCTGCGGGTCGCCGGATAGCCGGTAGCGACAGAAGCGGGAGACTTCGCCCACCCGCCCGGACGCCGCCATTTGGGTTCTTTTACCCTCTGCGCATGCGCAGAATGCTTTGTGCATGCGCAGAAGGTAAAAGAAAGTCTCCCGCTTCCATTGCTATCAGCTGTCCGGCGACCCGCAGGCAAGCCTGAACCGGGAGCATTTCGCCCCTGGTGCCACGCCCCCTTTGTCACCTCATCCCGCACGGGGAGGGGGCGGGGAGGGGGTTGCAGCGGCGGGGGGGTAGGCCTCATTTGCACAATCAAATTATTCCATCATGTCTTATGGACCACTGACTATAATTACAATGTACCTATCTCCAGAGGGTACCAGTGGAAAGACAACCTGTGCCTAATTTTTCGATACAAGTCATCTCCCACTCCCAGCACATATTATCCAAATGAACATCTTTTCTTTATGGAGTATAGCATTGATCTATATCTCTTTCCTGAGGATAGACGAGATATGGCTGGAACTTGCTCTGATTGTGTAGGAAAAGGTTTCAGAACTTTTAGCTAGCGGGAAGATTGAATTTTGATAATAGAGACACACTACGCACTTATTTTCACTCTTAGTTATACAGCCCTAGAAGCAATTTCTCAGTATAATCTCAGTTAGTTACCAAAATAAGTTTGGTAATCCATACAGGAATGGTTTAAAGATATTTCCCCCTCTGCCAGTCAGATTTTGAGAAGTTTTCAGCTTTAATTTTAGAAGTAGCCAGCACTTGTATAAGACATGTGTCTTATACAAGTGCTGGCTACTTCTAAAATTGATGTGTGCAGAAATGTGGCATAACTCATTCAGAGAATTCTTAGCAGATGACGATGCTATTTGACAAAACAATCATTTTACTTGATTTATAATTATTATTGCAAGTGAGAAGAGCGAATGGGCCAGCCACACAGGCTCTTCTGGTTCCTGAGGCTCTGCTGAGTCTTGTGGCAAAACAAGGAGCAAACACGTTGGTTCTTGCATCCTCTGCAATGAAGTCATTGCCGGCCTCCTTCCAGAGAAGAAGATGACATCACTATGGTTGGGCTCGGCCATGTAAACAGAGGTTACAGTCAATGCCAATGAAGTTGATGGAGCCTTGCTTGTGCATACACGCAAGCCTCTTCCAGGCTAACAATCCAAATGGCATTTTCTACCTCCCTGCCCTTCTTCTCGTGTCTTGTCATTTCTCATTGCAGATCATATGCCAGTGTATGGCTTCCTTGACTTCGTGTAGTTGCTGTAATGGTTTCCTGGTCATTTTAAAATGAAGAGATTGCTCTGCTATTGCAGACTTTGTAGGATCTTTTTCGATGAGTTTGTTCTATTGATTTTGATCAATTAATAGGCAACACCATATGCTTGAATTCTGACATTCTGGAATCCATTAAAGGAAAAATAAGTCATACATGTCAGAGTTGCAGTTGCAAGAATGCAGCACAATGGAGACCAGGACATGCAATTAGTGGCCCTCCAACATTTTTTCAATGACTCAATGGGGACATTGAGGGGGCATTTATAAAATTAGCAGACAACACCAAGCAGAGATGAATGGCTAATACTGTAGAGCAAGGTACCCAACCCCTGTCTGTGGACCAGCACCAGGCCGCAGCATGCCAGAAACCGGGCTGTGCATACCAGCAAAGCCAAATCCGTGGGATGCAGGCAGCGCGCGAAACCATGCCCCCTCTGGTCTGCGGAAAAACCTCTCTCCATGGAACTGGTCCCTGGTACCCAAAAGATTGGGGGGCACTGCTGTAGAGAAAAGAGAAGATTCCAAAAGATCTAGACAGGTTTGAGCGGTTGGCAGAAATTAATATGATGGAATGTTAACAGGCTTATATAAAGTATCTGGATAAGAAAGGCACATGTACAGGATGGAGAAACGTGGCTTGGCAACCGTATGGATGAAAAGGGTCTGAGTGTACTTGTTGACCACAAATGCATGCATAATTGTGCCATTGTACTCTGCCCTGGTCAGACCCCATTTGGAGTACTGTCTTCAGTACTGCGCACCACCATTCAAAAAGTTCAATTACAAATTTGAGTTAGTTCAATGATGGCCACCAAGATGGGGAAAGGTCTGAAGACCAAGCTTTAGAATATATGATTAAAATATTCTGATATGTTTAGCCTAAAGAAAAAGTGATGGAGGGGAGATATAATAGCAGTTTTAAAATATCTGAAGGGTTGTCACTCAGACGAGAGCAAGACCAGGCCAGTGGGCTAAGCCACAAGGAGGAGGATTCAAGTTACATACTGGAGGAATTTTCTGACTATATGGGCTGTCATCCCGTGAACTGTGTTATCACATGATGCAGTGAATTCTTCTTCTTGGGATGGCTTCCAACAGATCTGGATTGCCATCTGTTTAAGAGTGCAGTCTTTCTCAACCTTGGCAACTTTAAGATGTGTGGCAGGGGTGGGTTCCTCCCGGTTCAGACCGGATCGGCCGAACCGGTAGCGACCTGCTGGTGACGTCACTGAAGTCGATCGGCGATAAAACGTCACGATGCGAACCGGTGGGGAAGGTAAGTGGAACCCACCCCTGATGTGTGGACTTCAACTTCCAGAACTCCCTAGACAGCGTGCTGGGAATTTTGGAAGTTGAGGTCTACACAACTCCTAGAGTCTAAAGTTGCCAAGGATATGAAACACTGCACCAGTGGCTCCAACACTGAACATCTGATTGAATTAGAAGATCTTTAAGGTCTCTCCCACCTTTATGATTCAATGATTCAGGCAGATTTTGCCCCCAAATACTCCTCTGCCTCTGGACAAGGTTTACCTGAAAATGGAACACTTTTATTTGTGGAAATGAGTTTCCACATTCAGTCACTAGCATTTGTCTGAGACTCTGAAAAGCAATGCACAACACAGCAACTAAGCAATCTTCCCAATTAGTGCTTGCCTTCCATTTTTGTGTCAGCATTTATTTAATTTATTTTAATAAATATTGTGTTCACCCAGCTGCAACTCTGACCAGCTAACATACGATTAAAACATAGAACAAAATAACAAATGAACCTAAAAAACACAATACCACACCACTGTGGCCAATCATAGCATGTTCACATTTCAAACCTATTTATCAGATAGATTCGTCCCATGTCTTAACCAGTGTTTTGTGTGGGAAAACTCAGTTCTTAAGGCCAACAGGATGAAGGCCGTCTAAATCTCAGGCAGAATGCTGTTCCAAAGGGTGGCGCTGTGACAGAAAAGGCAAACTTTCTTGTTTCACAGAAGAGACACACACTGTACTCACTCTTGTGGGGCAGGCAGAGATAATCAGATACAAGCAGTTCTCCAAATAACTCGATCCAAGTAATGGTATTATAGGAGCATACTGCGGTGTGCGCATATCTGCCTGTGTGTTACTGCATTCTGGACCAAGTGTAACTTCTGGATGTTTTTCAAATGCAGCTCCATGTCAAATACATTGCAATTGCCCATTAGGGTGTAACCAAGTCATAAATCACACTAGCCTGCTTTTCCAGTCCATCCCTGCCGTGGAGGGACTGGTCATCTTGAATAAACAGTTCAGATGTGGAAGCCACTAGCAATCTCATTTGATTCCCAAAGGATAGTTTTATTAACAGGATCTCAGAAGTGGGAATCCATGATGTCGTGTCTTTGAAAACCGTCAGGGTCACCTGGATGACTATAGCCACTGCCTTGAGATTGTGGTTAGTGTTACATTCAAAACCGGAGTTGGCACATTTTTGAGACAGGAAAAAAAAAACCTCTGCTCCCAATCAGCTTTTGGTAATGCATGACCAGTTGGCCTTCTCATCACTATCAGATCTTGAATGATATCATTACAGCCTGGCCTGGCACTCAGTAGCAGCAGCCAAAAACCTAGACTGCCTCAGGATCCAATAACCATGCACTGGGGCTAAGCACATAGGGTTTAATCACACCACCCTTTTCACTTCTCCCTCTACTCTCTCTGGGGTAGTCAGAGCCTCAACAGAACCCACAAATCCTGCCAAAGTGGCACAATCGGGAGACATCTGCACCCAGTGAGCGTCAACCTTTCACTGTCATCCACAAGATTCTCTGTCATTCAAATTAACCAGTCCTAATCCTTTCCTCAACCAGTTCTATGGAACAAAGTTATGAAAAACTCAGGAGCTGGAACAAGCAGCATACACTCAGTAAGGTCTTTTGGCTTCTGTGCCTTTTGCTGTCCAAAAGGTGAAACAGCTGATCCACCAGTCAAAATCTCACAAAATCTCCTTGAGGAGGGACCCTGAAGACATAGATCAACCTCCAGGTGGCCTCAACGACTCTCTAAAAGAATGCAAATGACCAGCTGTCTACAAGGAGTATAAATCCTTCCATTCCCCACCATCCAGTCAGAGCTGAAGAAGCTTCTTGGATGAGAAGTGAAATGTCTTCAAAGAAAAACAAGAAAGTCCAGTTGCCTCCTGAAAAAGCACCTTTGGGACAACCATGACCTGGATCAGAGGTGGATTCCTCCTGGTTCGGATGGGTTCACCTGAACCGGTAGCAACCCGCTGGTGACGTTCAGTCGGTGCCGGTCCATGGACGCTGCCATCTTTTTTTTGGAAATTTTTTGGGGGGAATTTTTTTTTTTTGGAATTTTTTTAAATTTTTTCTTCTTTGGCGCATGCACAGAAGCCGAGTTGCTGGCACTACGCATGCGCCGCCATCTTGTTTTTGGCTTTTTTTTTTTAAAAAATGGAATTTTCTGCACTGCGCATGCACGCGCACGCGAAGCACGCGTGCGCTCCACATTTTCAGTTTCCAACGTTTTTCTTTTTTAGAGGGCATAAATGGTCACATATGCTCACAGGTTGGCTAAGAAAAACATGTGGAGTAAGTATGTAAGTTTAATTCTGCTGATTCCAAAAGCTACAGTTGTTAGTCTGTTGATGATGCAAGTAACATATTTGCTATTCCAGACAGCATTGAAAAAGAACTGTGGAGATGAAAAAAGGTTTGGGGTATGATTATACGCACCGTCTGTCCTTTACCTAGGTGCTTCCATAGCTCATGTGAAAACTTAAATGGGTTCACACATCATACTAAGCCATCATATGTTTTGTTTACAATGGCACGTTAATCACCATAGTTTACATGCTGTCATATAAAATTTAGCAAGTTGTATGAGGGAAAACAGCCAAATGTGGTTTATCCAATAAAGCATGGTTTATGAAACCATGGCTTAAAACAATTTGATGCCCATTATTCTGTTCGTTTGGTATCATGACAATGTTCTGGACTGGGGCCAGCAAAAGCTAGCAAAACCAGAAGGCTGCAACAGGTTTCAGCAAAACCAACAGAAGGAACTATGTCTCTCCAGGAACCTGAGACAGGGATCTGGTGCCAGGCATTATCTGCACAGAGTGGAATCAATGACTCAGATATGCATTACCTCATTGGGTCATGCCACTTTGGAAGATTGCTTCTTAAAGAAAATGCACACAAGCATACTTCTCTGGAACTGTTCATTCAAGGGAGTGCCTTCTACAAAGCAACTGCTTGCCAGCTAAGAGCATGCCTTTTCATCAGTTCTCCTTCAGGGCATCCATTATTGAAAGTCATTTTCCTGGTCTACAAGTTAATCTTGTTGCCACTTTCTCAAGCATCTCTCATGGATGAGAGATCTCATCTCATTATCGTCTCATCCATAAAAATAACCATAGGTCAACAACAATATACAGGATGGAAACACCCCCGCAAAAACTATTTGTTTGTTTGTTTGTTTGTTTGTTTGTTTGTTTGTTTGTTTATTATTTAGTCAAGCATGTATTAGATAACAGATATAAGTATAAACATAACTATGAGTACATGAAATGGATACAAATAAAAGGGAATATTAGGACAGGGACGGTAGGCACGCTGGTGCGCTTATACATGCCCCTTAAAGACCTCTTAGGAATGGGGTGAGGTCGACAGTAGACAGTCTAAGGGTAAAGTTTTGGGGGTTTGGGGAAGAAACCACAGAGTCAGGTAGTGCATTCCAGGCATTAACGACTCTGTTACTGAAGTCATATTTTCTGCAATCAAGTTTTGCGTAGTTTACCATAAGTTTGTATCTATTATGTGCTCGTGTATTGTTGTGGTTGAAGCCAGGGGTGGGTTCTTCTTTTTTTCACCGCTGGTTCACTCAGTGCCGCGCCGCGCGGGTGCATGCGTGCTTCGCGCATGCACAGTGCTTAAAAAAAACTTCTGCGCATGCGCAGAAGCAAAAAACAAGATGGCGGCACCTATGGCGCCGCTGAAAGAACTGGTTTGGGGACGTGGCAGGCCTGGGTCGCTGCCGGTTCTAGCGACCCAGGCCGCCAAGTTACTACCGGTTTTATAGAACCGGTCTGAACCTGGAGGATCCCACCTCTGGTTGAAGCTGAAGTATTCATTGACAGGTAGGACATTGTAGCAGATAATTTTATGTACTATGCTTAGGTCGGACCAAAGACTGCAAAGTTCTAAGCTGTCTAATCCCAAAATTTCAAGTCTGGTGGCATAAGGTATTCTGTTGCGAGCAGAGGAGTGGTGGACTGTTCTTGTGAAATATCTCTGGACAAATGAGCTGTATTCAAGAATTGGTCTAGCAAAAGTTTTGTATGCCCTAGTTTGTAGTTCAATATTACCGGAGAAGAAGCTACACAAGATTAGGTTAACAACTTTTAATGCCTTTTTGGCAATGCTGTTACAGTGAGCTCTGGCACTTAGATCATTTGAGATGAGTACTCCAAGGTCCTTGACAGAGTGAGGGTCGTCTACGAGGCTGTATCCACCCAGCTTGTACTTTGTGTTCTGATTTTTTTTGCCAATGTGTAAGACAGACCATTTGTTGGTTGATATTTGGAGTTGCCAATTGTTTGACCATTCTGACACATAGTCAAGGTCTCTTTGTAGGGCAGCAGCATTGTCGGTGGTGTTGAATAGTTTTACATCATCAGCGAAGATAATGCAGTTGCTTATGATATGATTGCAAAGGTCATTTATGTAAAGTATAAAGAGTGTGGGTCTTTTGACTACTTGTTCTCTGTTTGACAGGAACACAGCTATCCACTTATGCAGGGATCTGGAAATGCCATAAGATTTTAGTTTTAGAAGTAGCTTGTTGTGTACTACTGAATCAAAGGCTTTACAGAAGTCTATATAAATTGTGTCTATTGCTTTACCCTGGTCGAGTTGTGAAGTCCATATGTTTTTGCAGTGTAAGAGTTGCAGATTGCAGGACAATTTTTTTCTGAAGCCAAACTGCTTGTTAGAGAGTAGGTTGTTGGTCTCTAAGTAGAGGGTAATGGATTGGTTTATAACTGATTCCATGACTTTGCATGTGACGCAACATAATGAGATTGGTCTGTAATTTTCAACTAGGCTGGGGTCACCCTTTTTGAAGATAGGGATGACCGTGGCTAGTGACCATAAGCTAGGCAAGGAGCTGGTTTTGAAAGATATTTCATAGATTATGTTAAGAGGTTCTGCTATGGTGGTTGAGAGCTTTTTTTAAGAAGTAGGCACATAACCCATCAGGGCCAATAGATAGAGATGGTTTTAGGTTGCATAGTGCCTTTTCAATGGCATCTTCTGTGAAATCGACATGTAGTAGATTGTTGTGACTAGTTGTGGTACGATTGGGAAATGTGGGGCATGATCCCTTGCTGTTTACAAAGACTGAACCTAAGATTGTGTTGAAGAGATTGGCCTTAACAGTTTCATCATTACAGTCTTTTCCGTTTGGCCCTTTAAGTGGTGGGATGGATCTTGAGTCTTTAAGTTTGTTGTTTACAAAATTATAGAAGGCCCGGATGGATTTTGTGCGTAGTAGGTTTTCCTCTTGTTTGCTGAGATAATTGATGCATTCTGCCTTTATCTGTCTGCATAAGGATTTGTAGCAACTTTTGAAGTTAGCCAAGTAGCCAGTTTAATTTTTGCACCAAAGAGGGGGTTTTTTTTGACTGCAGCTTCCTTATTGTTATGGGTAATTTGTTTTTCCTGGTTTTGGGGATTATTAGTAGTACGTGTAGTTTGATGGTTCTTTTGACTTCTTGTAAAAAGATGTTATAATGGTCATCAGCAGTGATACAGCCAGTGAACAGAGTTTGCTAATCAAGAGATGAGAGGTCGTCAGTTATGAGATCATAATTGGCTTTTCTAAAGTTATACTTTGGGATCTTGTCATTTTGATCATCTTTGTAAGGACATAAATTGAGACCAAGTCAATCATGCTGTGGTCGCTGTTTGAAAAGGGTTTGTTTATTTGTAGACCATAGATTGAGTTTAAATTATTGCAGAAGATGAGATCAAGGCAGTTGTTGAGTCTAGTGTTGTTTGTTAAAAGTTGATCCATCCCCAAGATTCTCAGCTGATAAGTGGCCCTTATCTTGGGGATGGAGAAGAACTTGCCCTGATTGAGAAGTTGCTTGAACTTTGCACTTGGCCTGTGCTATGATTATTTATTTGTTTCTCCGAGCTATTCCCAACATGGCTGGGCATGTTTAGTTTTGAAGAGGAAAAGGTGATCTGGAGCTCACTTTGACAGCTGCTGGCAACTCCTTAAAGTAGCTCCATCTATTGCCAAGATCAGCTGGGAGGAGAGGTACTACTTGTTGGAGGCCTAGGCACACACCCAAGTACTGTACCTTTTTTCTCTTTGAATCTGTAGTGCTGCTTTTGAGATTGGGCATACGTTATCCACTGTTTACAAAGAAATGAAAATAAAGTATATGCTAATAAACTATCAAAACACATAATTTAATTGTGCTAGTATTGTATTATTAACTTGGTTGTACAGTCAGATTAGATTTCTTGGCTAGTATGGTAGGATTAAAACCAACATAGGCAAAACCAAGAAATAGTAATAATAATGCAATACTGGGATAATATTAATATGCTAGTACTGTATCATCATCATCATCATTACTATTATTATTACTATTTCTTCAGTTTGCTTTTTGTTGGTTTTAATCCTGTGTTTGCTGCCAAGAGTCACAATTGCAACATGGGTGGCTGTAATAAATAAATAATTAGGAAGGTAGCCAGTTCAATTGTTAAGTTTATATCCTCTATTTCCTTCCAAGAGGAAGGTGACATACATGGGGCTCTCCTCTCATTTTACCCTCACAAGAGTGAGGTAGGATGGGCTGAAGAAAGAGTGACAGATGAATTTGAGTCTCCACAGTTCCAGTCTGACATCTTAAACACTACACTACATTAGACACCGCCATCATTAAAACTCTAACGCTAAAATATCTTACTACAGTATTAAAGTCAGAATTTAGTTATAATGGAACATACCAGTACAAGGCATAGCATTAAAATCCCATTCTCTTTGAGGTCTCTTTTCTAAAAAAAAAAAAAAAATCACAAAATTTACTTCTACTCTGTCTTGTTAGCTGAAATCCATAATGGTAATTGCAGCAACACCTGAAAGTATGTTTTGGACCTACTTCCTTAATTATGATATGACTCAATGTAAATTCTAAAATGAAGATGGGATTTAATTCAATTTACTTTCAGGAATTAACATAATGCATATTTATATCAAAGCCCCTGCTAGTCTTATTCATACATTTCTGGATTCCTTTTTTTAAAAAAGCCACTAGATAAGAAGTCCTACTTTTTTCTTGGACTTCTAAAAACCTGAAGACTTTGAGAAATTCAGTACAGGTAGTCCTTAACTTACAAAAGTTCATTTAGTGACCATTTGAAGTTACAATGGCACTAAATAAAGTGACTTATGACCGTTTTTCACACTTACTACCATTGCAGCATCCCCCACAGTCACGTGATCAAAATCTGGATACTTGGCAACTGACTCGTATTTATGACGGTTGCAATGTCCTGGGGTCATGTGAACACTTTTTGTGACTTTCTGACAAAGTCAATTGGAAAGCCAGATTCAGTTAACAATCATGTTACTAACGTAACAACTGCAGCAACTGCGGTGATTCACTTAACAACTGTGGCACAAAAGATCTTAAAACAGGGCAAAATTCACTTAACAAATGTCTCGCTTAGCAACAGAAATTTTGGGCTCATTTGTGGTCGTAAGTCAAGGACCCCCTGTATAGCATGCCTTCTGGCTTAATGGCTGTGCAAAAAGAGTTTCTGGCAAAATGGGGGTGTTTGAATTGAAGATGCCCATACCTTACACATGCACAGTACTTGTCTAAAGATGTTCAAACACCTTTGCAATTGTCTTGTTCTTTTCACTATTGTTCAATGTAGAAAATCTGTCTTGTTTCATGCCTTCAAAAACCAGAATAAAGGTTTTTTTAGGTAAACCACAAAGATTTATCTATTCTTCAGACATTAGAAAAGCTTCTTCTCACTTGGTAAAAGCGGACGGGGAAAATTGAAGCCATCAGTGGCATCTAGTGGTAATTCAACTAAGTGCAGCTTTAATTAAAACATCCCTTGTTAACTGCAAATTGGCTCCAATGTGAAAACTAGTGTAATAATACCGGTAGTTATATAATCTAGTGTTTTTCATTATCTGTTAATGAGCTTTGCCTCTAATTTTTCTTTCAAGGTGGCATTTTTGTCCATCCCTACCATTTCCATCTTCACAAAATGACCATGGTAAATTAGGATGAGACTGAGACCAGCTCATCTGGTGACCAAGCAGTTTATTTTATTTATTTATTTATTTATTTATTTGTCAAGCATATATATGATTACGAACAAAGTATAAACAGAGTATAAACATGTTTGTGAATATATAAGTACAAGCATGGTTATGAGTACAAGAAATTTAACGAGTATATGGGTACATTAGGACAGGGACGGTAGGCACGCTGGTGCGCTTATGCACGCCCCTTACAGACCTCTTAGGAATGGGGTGAGGTCGACGGTGGACAGTCTAAGGTTAAAGTTGTGGGGGTTTGGCGAAGAAACTAC
>QLTV01002702.1:3087236-3097413 GCA_003457575.1 Thermophis baileyi
TGTGGGTTCCAGACAGATGAGCTGTATTCGAGAACTGGTCTAGCAAATGTTTTGTATGCTCTGGTTAAAAGTACAATATTACCGGAGAAGAAGCTACGCAAGATTAGGTTTACCACTCTTAATGCCTTCTTGGCAATGCTGTTGCAGTGGGCTCTGGCACTTAGATCCTTAGAGATGAGTACTCCAAGGTCCTTTGCTGAGTGAGGATCATCAACAAGGTCATGATCATCTAGTTTGTATTTTGTGTTCTGATTGTTTTTGCCAATGTGTAAAACTGAGCATTTGTTGATTGAGATTTGAAGTTGCCACTTTTTAGACCATTCAGATACATAGTCAAGGTCTTTTTGAAGGGTTGTAGTGTTGTCGGTGGTGCTGAATAATTTAAAGTTAAAGGACCATTTCAACCAGAGCTTGCCCGGTTCCTTTTGACTTTCGGTACACTATTCTGCACTATATACACCACTTTTCAGCTTCAATTTCTCATATCAATGTCGCTGTCTTTTTTTTTTTTAAACAAGCTTAGCCATTATTAAGATCTAGGAAAAAAAACCTGTCAAAATCATACAGTGGTATACTGTAATCAAATTTATTGCAATTAAATATATGCTATGGTTTTAGATCCCTGACATGAGGTTTGTTGTTTTGAACTCAGAATATTTCTTTACTACTTTGGGTCTGTCATCTGCACCTCTATAACTGTCTGGTTTGGTTCTGCAACCCAACAAGACAGACACAGACTTCAGAGGATAATTAGAACTGCAGAAAAAACAATTGCTACCAACCTGCCTTCCATTGAGGACCTGTATACTGCATGAGTCAAAAAGAGGGCTGTGAAAATATTCACTGATCCCTCGCATCCTGGACATAAATTGTTTCAACTCCTACCCTCAAAACGACGCTATAGAGCACTGCACACCATGTACACTGAGAGCATATGCACCAAAGACAAATTCCTTCTGTGTCCAATCACACTTGGCCAATAAAAAAAATTCTATTCTATTTTATTCTATTCTATTCTATTCTATTCTATTCTATTCTATTCTATTCTATTCTATTCTATTCTATTCTATTCTATTCTATTCTATTCTATTTTCTCAAGACTGATTACATTTGCTTTGCTGGATTCCACAATTGGGTGTCATCCTGTCTATTCGTTCCCAAGGGAAATATGACAGAGTAATTAGGATATCTATCCACATGATGGCCAATAAATTTATCATATTCTGATACCTATTAAGTAGTAGTTCATCATGTTGAACATTGACATGACTGCTGTGCTGTGACCCAGCACAGCAAACCCCCAGAAACGACACACGCACACACTTGTCCAAACTAAAGAAAGTTTTATCACTAATCAAGGTTTAATGATCATTTAAGTTCAGAGTTTCTCCCAAAGTGCTTGTTACCAATCACATAACACTTTGGCCGGGATTTCAAATACAAAACAAAACAAACAGATTATGAAGTCCTTAATTGCCTCACTTGCTGGAATTGGCCGAGAGCCCGGACTGGAGCTCGTCCAACTGATATCACCGACAGAGTAATCAGAAGCCAGGTAAAAGACATATGTTGTTTCCAGCAAGATTGCCCTTTGTGAGTCAACCTTATATAGGCTTAGGGCGTGGCCCCTCTGCCTGCAGGTTTACCTGTGAGTAGACCTCCTTCTACAAAGCCACTCTTGCCAGCTAGCTGCCCTGCGTGCACTAGCTGCCCTGCGTGCCCTAGCATCAATCAGAGGCTCCTCCTCTTCACTGGAATCACTGAACTCCTGCTGGGGAGGTGCAGAAGGCCCTGATTGAGTATCGTCCTCTGGCCCAGCGTCCTCCTCGGTCTCGGACTCCAGTGCCGGAGCTACAGACTGCTCTTGCCACCCTATGGTCTGTTCTTGTTCTTCCGGATCCATGAGCAGCTGCACGGGACGTGGACAAGCCACAACATGCTGTTCCTTATAGAGTGGGAAGTAGGACCATTGGCTGGACATCTTAGCCCAAAGCCATTTGGAGAAGTAACAAATATTGTTTCCTGCAAGGCAGTAGTGGGTTCTACTTACCTTTGCTACCGGTTTTGGGAATGGGAGCATGTGGGCGCACGCGTGCTTTGCGTGCGTGCAACGCTTCTGTGCATGCGCAGAGCGTTTTTTGATGACATCCGGGCGGGTGGGTGGAGCTTCCCACCACCGCCGCTACCAGTTCGCCATACCGGGTCGAACCGGTAGCAACCCACCACTGCTGCAAGGGTGAGATTATTCATACTATCTACCTTCTGAGGGCAGCATTAAGGCTGACAGTTCATGAAAATCTATCTCTGCTTGGCTGGCATATGCTTGGCAGCAACTAATAGACTCCTCATGAGGACAACTATACCATATCTTAAAATTCATCAGTTGCACAGAATATATGGTCTCGCTTAACAGTGTATGTGCCTTATAATTTGTGGGTTATGACCCAAAAGGGATTAGTCATCCACTGGAGACCAGAAGGCTAACTTTGGTTTCAAGAATGGTATGAGAAATATCACTCCTAGGGCTTTTTGGCAAGTTGTGTGTCTGAATCTCCTACACAGTATTCCCAGTACGTGGGCCACCTACTTTGTAAAATACCACTATGAGAGCCTTCCATAAGCTGGTCACCTTGCTTTTGGCCATGCAGGATAGGAACTAAGGAAGATGACATCAACAGACCTGGAAGGCACCTGGTCAAGGAAGGCTGTGTAAATTGAATTAAATATCCCTTCTCTACCTTGCATTAAAAGGGGGCACAATGGCTCATCAGTTAAGAAGTCAACTGGAAAGCTGACAGCCCAGATTTGAGACCCAAGCACTCTGTGATGGGGTGAGCTCCCGCTACTCGCCCCAGCCCCTGCCAACCTAGCAGTTCGAAAGCATGCAAATGTGAGTGGATAAATAGGTACCGCTTTGGCGGGAAAGTTACTGCATTCTGTACTTTCATGCTGGCCACATGATGATGGAAATATTTCTCAGACAACACAGGTTCCCTTGGCTGAGAATCAGGAGATGAATACTGACCCTTGAATCAGTCATGATTGGACAGGGGAAAACTTTAACCCCACCTTGGATTATCCCACATGGTTTTAAGTGTTTACGTGCCCTGAATCACTGGCCAAGGTAAAATCTGATTTCATCTCACAGCAGTGACTGTACAGATAGTCCTCGAGTTACGACCACAATTGAGCCCAAAATTTATGTTGCTAAGTGAAACATTTGTTAAGTGAGTTTATCCCATTTTACGAGTTTTCTTGCCACGGTTGTTAAATGAATCTGGATTTCCCGTTGATTTTGCTTCTCAGAAGGTAGCAAAAGCTGATCACATGACCCTGGGACACTGCAACCATCATAAATATGAACCAGTCATAAATATGAACCAATGCCAAGCACCTGCATTTTGATCATGTGACCATGGGGATGCTACAACAATCGTAAGTGTGACACAAAGAGGAGGAACAAACAGAAGGAGAAGGTTGGTAGCTATATTGGGCCCAGATCTCTGGGAAGTTCAAATTTTGCTGAACAAGCAAGAATGGAACAAACAAAGTAATAGAGTGGACTGAAATCTGAGGCTGATTCCAGCCAAAGAGGGTAGTGGTGGTGTTAGTATGTTCTACCGTTGATAATCAAAATACAATATGCTGCTATTTTGTCTTTTTTATGGAGGAGAAAATCTGGAAGGTATCACTTGGATCATTCATAAAATGTATTGAATTAAAAACGATATGTTCAATAAAAAGGCCAGGAGGAGCTCAGATTTCTTGACGAAAGGAACAAGACCCAGATGAGATATTCAAGGAGATTTTGTTCATGGGAAAATGTGATGGGGGGGGGAAATGATTTTTATGCCCATGAGGTCAGATCTGACATTCTGCCACAAAGAGTTTTCTTCAATTAAATGACTGTACTTGACAGCCCTACAGGAAAGAACACGAGAAAGAAGAATTCCAGCTTTTGAATCAGTACTCCAAAAGCCCTACTGCAGGCCTGGCAGACTGAATAGAAATCAGACATGTCAATAATCTTGACAGCTGGTGCAAGGTGACTGTCAGGGTGTCCTTGCCTTCGTTCAAGACAGATTGCATTGCCTCCAAGCACAGCATTTTGGCTGTCCCTGGACGTGAGTCGCCATAGTTGCTGACTAACAGGATGCAGAGAAATGCTATCCCTCTTCTTCCTCAGTTTGAGCCCATAGGTGCCCTTGGGCCTGGCATCTACCAGGGCTGTTAACAGTGAGCTCATTCTTCCATTATAGCTGATGTGGGCTGTCTCTGAGGCTCTGAGAAGCTTGACTATCGATCGGTCTCCATTTAAACTTCCCCCGGAGAGCTTTTGTTTCAGGAAATCTCTGCCTTCGTCTACACAACACTATGCAACACTTTATTCTGCAAAGGAAGCCATGCAACCGGACCTTTAAAAAGTAGCAGAAAGAGCTGCTGCATCCATTAATGTTCTTGAAGGTAAATATTTGGGAGTTAATCCTGAATAGAATATAAAGTCCAGGAGGCACGCTGGCAGCCCTTCCCTCTCAGTCCTGACCTTGCCAGGCTGGATGGGGTAAGGGTGAAAGCTTATACTGTATATCCTGAATTGATTGTCCTCAAAATGGTTCTCCTGCTGCAGCAGCTTTGACTGGGAGGCTAAGGAGCATAATGTGTCTCTGGAGATAAATTGGGCAGTGTGGCCCTAAATGTACCTCTGTAAATTAAAGCATGGACAAAAAAGCAAACTCGGTCCTCTGAGGGTTATTCCTTGTGCAGCCAAAAAGATACTAACCCCATGCAAAGGAGGCTAACAGGAATTTGGCATGCTCAGCAGAGGTGGGTTCCTGCCAGTTCGGACCGGCTCTATAGAACCGGTAGCGGGAATTTCCCCCCGCTTGCCGAACCGGCAGCGATGACTGGCTGGACACGCCCTCAAACCGGCTCTCTCGGCGGCGCCATAGGTGCTGCCATCTTGTTTTTTGCTTCTGCACATGCGCAGAAGCTAGGTTTTTAGCACTGCGCCCACGCAGCGCGCCCACGCAGCTCGTCCACGCGGCACACCCATGCAGCATGCAAGGTGCGCGCACCCACGTGGCACCCAAGGCGTGCGCACCCACGCGGCACCCAAGGTGTGCGCACCCACATGGTGCGCAAGGTGTGCGCGCCCACGCGGCACGTGAGGAAGCGAACCGGCAGCGAGGTAAGCCAGAACCCACCCCTGATGCTCAGGGATCATTTATTGATTTGGTGGTAGTAGTGGTGATGTTGGTGGGGAAAGGAACGGGTTACTACAACAGAAGGTATGATAGGTTGAAAAGAAACCTGGTTAGAGTAATCTTCCTTGTCAGATTCATCTCCTTCCATCATAGCAAAAGGCAACATGTTTGCCAGCACCAGTCTCTGAAGGTAAATATACACACACAAGCTTGTAAATATTATGATTCATTACAGAAATCTAATAAAGTAGCTGGAGGGATGTGGTGGCCCTCAGCCAACTATTCTCACACTGTATAACATTTAACCAAACGTTAAAAGTATTTTTTGAATAGAATCCCTTGTTCGAACTTACATTCGTATTTGCAAGATCTCCTCTCAGTAAGGAACCTTGAACATTGTCCAAGTGTACTGTCTTCCCCGAAGGAGGTCCACTTCAGTACAGAGCTACAGTACTCATAGAATCCAGAAATTATGGTCAGCATTTTTTAAAAATTTATCATACTTGCAAAATGTGCTCATATTATCTAGCCAGTTTTCCTGGCAACAAAAATAGAAGTGGCTTGCCTTTGCTGTCTTTGTGTGTGTGTGTGTGGGGGGGGGTTATTGCATTACTTCCCAGTCTTGTTTAAGATTGTCTTTCCCATCAAAGTACTAACCACGTCTAACCTTGCACAGCTTTTTCAATATCAACCAGGGATAGAATTTCTTATCTCATACCTGCATTTTCTTTTCTTCGAATTCCCTCGGTATCATCTGAAGTCATAAGGTATATAAACACTGTTTATTTTTCACATGACCATTAGATGGTGCAATTGTATTTTAATCTTCTGACCGTACTAAATGGAATAGCTATTTACTTGGGCAATGGGACAAGAAGAAAACCAACCAGCTATAAAACTATACATCCATTTCCACAGTCTCCCAGCCCAATTATGACATTTTAGAGAATGGCATTAGTAAAAATGGATTTCAGCCATTGCATGCTCTCATCTTCCATCTAGGCTTACTACTTTGTATATATCCTTCTATCATTAAGAGCATTACAGCCATAAAAGAGAATGATGTAACATAACGGAATGGAATGATATCAGAATTCAGCGAAGTTTTTAAATATAAAGATCTCCCAACCCTAATAGGTGGCTCCAAAAGATGACAGGATTGGTATACCAAATGGTACTGAGGGAGCTAATAAGAAGAGATTGCTCCTATCATCCAAGCCATGGAAGATAGTCTACTTCCTACTCTCTCTATAATCCTTTCCGAACACAGAACGCTGGAGAATGGACAATAGTCTCACATGGATGAAGCCAGGTAGAATGAGTGCCAGCTCACATACGACAGAGTTTATACTACTCAACATCTTATCCAGTTCCTTGAAATCCTGAGGATGGAATGAACTCTAGATCATCTGACAAGATCTTTCCTGTCTTTTGCAAAGATTTGGTCTGCCTATATGTTTGTCTACCAATCTATCTGTAATATTTTCACCCTGCTGGTTTATAAGCTATAGATGCTGGCCATGTCCATATTGGAACAGATTTCTAATGTTAAAAACTAACAATTTAAAGAAAGAATTTAGCTCAAAGTGAAGCAAACACTGTACTTTTTAAAAAGAAATGCAAATATTGAATATGAAGGAAAAGGGCTAGCAAGAGGATAAAAGACTGAAATGCTAAAAGCAAGTCATACTTGGGAAACAGTGAGAAAAGTTGTTCTAAAAAAGTCATAATAGAGCACGACCTTCCTAAGCATTTCTGTGAGCTTATTGTTAAATAGAAAGGCTATCCAGCAGAGCTTATCTGCAGATTAAAGAATTAGTGCTTAAGGCTTTAGGCAGTTTTCTCTAACCTGTGACCTTCCAGATGCACCGGGCCTGCAATTCCTCAGCCAGCATGGCTTTTCTGGCTGGCTAGGGAGCTTGGGAACTCCAGGCCCAGTACATCTGGAGATGGAGGATTGGACAATTATGGCTTAAGGTTCCTGCACAACTACACTAAACTAGGTTTCCCCCCCCCCCCTTGAAAACAATTGCCAGCACTTTGCAGTTGACGTGAAACTAGTAGCTAGGGAATGGAACTCTGTCAGGATGATGCTTTATCAATAGTCTTTGCCAGATGATGGACATATATTTCAAATCAATACCAAGATGAATTATGTATACATGATATACTAACCCATGATTAATTTAACCACTTTCCCTCAGCTTCACCCCATTTCAATAAACTCAGCTTTCAAGTTTCATTTGATACACCAAACTATCAATTAAACACATAAGCTAATTAAAAAAAAAGTTTAAATGGTGGATGACTAATTTCTAGTCCATCTGTATTACAGGAGTCCATCCTGGAAAGTTTCTTATGCCACTTTCACCAAGTTGGTGCCTTTCAGAATCCAGAGTATTGGAATCCAGCTTCTATAATTCCCCAGCCAGCATGGCTTGGCTGCACTGTATCCTCTCAAAGGAATCTGGATTTAATTAAAAGCAACAGAGAGAACCCCAGACTTTAAAATCCTCTAAAGCACCTATACTTCAGTAAAACTTAATGGGGTCTTTTTTTACAAGAGGAGACCATGCCCACACCTTAAAAACAATTAGTATATGGATGAGTTAAGGTCAAATACCCATTTTTAAGATGCAGTCAATTTACCAGAGGAAGCTGTTATACAGGTAGTCCTTGACTTACAACTGTAATGGAGCCCAGAATTTCCATCATATGTCATGATGGTCATAAGTCTTAACTGACCTGATTTTACAACATTTTTTCCAGTAGTCATTAAGCAAATACAGCAGCCGTAAGGTGAATACTGCAGTTGTTAAGCAAACCCATTGTCCACAATGAGAGTTTTTTGTGCCAGGAACCAGAAATAAATGCTGGTTTCTGACAAAAAAAAAGAGGTGTAAATCATGGTCACGTGATTGTGGGACACTGAAAACAGTCGTTAATGTGGGCTAGTTGCTGAACGGCCCATAATGCTACCATGTCAGAGGTGGGTTTCTCCTGGTTTGGACTGGTTCACCCGAACCGGTAGCGACCCGCTGGTGATGTCACGATGACATTACGGATCCGGTTCGGTCGGTGCCGGTCTGTGGGTGCCGCCATCTTTTTTTGAATGTTTTTGAATTTATTTTTTCTTCTGCGCATGCGCAGAAGCCGAGTTTCCAGCACTGCGCATGCGTTGCCATCTTGTTTTTGGCTTTTCTTTTCTTTTTTGAATTTTTTTCTTTTTTTGTACTGCGCATGCGCACCCACGAGGCACAGCCACGCGGCACGGGAGGAAGCGAACCGGCAGCGAGGTAAGTTAGAACCCACCCCTGGACCATGTGACTGCTGGGGGGGTGCCATCAGAATTCAGATCTGTTATGGGGGGGTCTATTATAACTTCAAACGGTGACTAAGTGAACGATTGCAAGTCAAGGACTATCTGTAAAGCATTATCTGGATCTCATGAGATACCAGGAGATAATTGAAAATGGAACTTTCAAAGAGAAATGAGTGCATTCTAGAACCTCAAAACTTCCAACAGAAGACACTATCTGCAGCTCGGAGTTGAACTATGGCGCCCTTGGTGTTCTCTGAGTGTGGACATCTCATTACCCAACTAAGTAACTTCATCAGTGCTCACGTTGTAGCCTAATTGGGAAATGAAACTTCTGCAAGCAAACAACCAAGTTCAGAGAGCATCAAGGACTCCATCCTCCAAATTGCCCTCTTTCAAATATCAGGACAATCACAACTGGACTGCAAAAATGCAGAAGACCATTAGATGGCAGCGAAGAAGGAGTGGTTGCCTGGAGCTCTGAGTCCAGATAGGACGGCTCAATAGTTCCTTTTCCTTGCCTAGCATTTGGGCAAATGCACCTTCATTTAACTTGTACAGGGATTGTTGATGACTATATGTTTCCGGCAGTACAAAAGGGTTTACATTATTGAAATAGTCTATTTCTTTCATTTAGTTGATTGTAGGTGAAAGGGAGCTGAATTGAAGTGGTATAAAGAACTAATGACAATGCACAAAGCAATTTATGGCCATGATGGATGCAAAGGTTGTTTGCAAGGCCAGAGCAATATAGAAACATGTAGTTGAATTGTTTGGCATAAATTAGATTAAGCTGCATTTCCTTCTCTTTTTCTTATCTCATAATCTGCATAATTCCTTGTGTTTATTATTTCTTTTCATAAAACTGCTTACCCTGAAAGGAATGCATCTGATGGGTAGATAGATATGAAGGGGGTTTTTTTTTTCCTGTTCAATTGTTCAGCAATTTTGAGGGTTAACTGTTCTCTTTGCTTGCTGTTTCAGGCTTTCTCAGGCAGGTAAAGTAAGATATCAATGATAAAATAAAATTGTAATTGCTCAGGCAGTGGCTCTGGGCATTTATCACTGCTGCTAGAATTGATTAAAAAGCAAGTACAGATAGCATATTTAAAGCAGAATGTTCCAACACTGCCAATTCTTTCTGTTAGTGGGAAGTAGATTTATATTGCAATGGGGTTGTGATGGAATCTGAAAATACTCCAGCATCAAAACGCCTTTTGCTGTTCAGGCTATCTGAATCCTTAGGTTAGCCTTCTCCAATCTGATGCAGCCAGATGTGTGCTGGAGTTTCATAATTCCCAGCTCACAGGAACAAAATCTGGGAATTATGTAATTAAAATCATGAAACAAGTGGACAATAGCAGACTGGAAAAGGCCAGTTCAAGATATGCTGTGAAATGCAAATCACATCTAAACAGTACTGTAGTAGCACAAGCAAAATAATAATAATAATAATAATAATAATAATAATAATAATAATAATAATAATAATAATAATAATAATAATGATAATGATAATGATAATGATAATGATAATGATAATGATAATGATAATGATAATAATAATGATAATAATATAATGATATAATGATAATAATAATAATAATAATAATAATAATAATAATAATAATAATAATAATAATAATAATAATAA
>QLTV01002702.1:3114354-3133716 GCA_003457575.1 Thermophis baileyi
TAAATGGATATTACTAACCATGAGAAGGCAACTCCAGAGTTCACCCTTTAAAATAGGAGACCATGTGACATCATTCTAGGAGCTGTGTTTTTAAGGGATCCATAATTTTTCCCATATAAGTAAGATGAGAAGTAGAATTTCAAAACAACAGAAACTATTATCAATTTTCACTGCAAGTTGAGTCACCTAACCATTTCCACAATTTCAGTTCACACTGAAGACACACAGGCCAACCACAGATGATCGTTAAGGATAAAGCTGTCTGATCGGAACAAATGAACAAATGGAGTGAGATATTTTCCAAAAATGCCACCAAATAAAAGGAGGGAATAATCACTCTTCCCTAACTGGATAACTTACAAATGAGTGAATTACAACATCTCTACTTCCCAGAATCTGGGAATAATACAAATCACACCTCAAGGGAGGTGTCAGATTGGGGAAGAGTGATATATGTTACTCTGTCTTTTGCTCTAGTAGCATTTATGAGCAATGCCTTGTTCTATTTATTTTTGGTAGATCGAGAACAGGGGTGTCAAACTGTTTGATCCCATTGCGGGCCATATCAGGATTTTGTTTGCCCTTAGGGGGCGGGGGGCATGACCTGGTCATTGCAGCCAACTGGGTGGGCGTGGCCGGGGGTGGCTCCGTGGGACAACTCTGGGCCTATCTTGGGCCGGATCCGGCCTGTGGGCTGCGTGTTTGACACGTCTGATCTAGAACACTGTATTACTGCATTTTTATTCCTCTCTTCTCTTAAGGAGTTTGGAATAACATACACAGGTGAGGATATCAGGAAGGAATGGATGACAGAAGCCATAATAAAAGCATCTAAAAAACATTATTTAATAATTCTGGTTACTTACTCAGAAGAGAGAGAGATATCATTTCCTAGATCACTATGGCGAGTGCAAGATGCAATAGGAAAAGTCAGCCATGAGATAACTGCCCACAAAGAACTGTCTTTTGTGGACAAGTTTTATAGTCTTTCAACCTTTCCTCCCAACCCCCATTGGAGTTGTTTAGATTGCTTTGGGGCAAATAAGTCAGGAAATAGTTGCATAGCTTGGCATCAGCAGGAGAAAGTTACATATTAGCAAGGATTAGCTAAATTGTTAAGCATTTAGCAAGCATTAGGTGCCTAGTTAAGGCAAAAGTGGGAAATAATTATCTAATTGAAGTGGGGAGCTTGTTATCTTGCTGGCTCAGACAAAGCAAAGTGGCACACAGGTTTGGGAAGCAAATAGGAAGAGACTAACTTGTTAAAGCAAGTCTCTGTATGCTAATTAAAAGTGTAGTTCAGTCAGAGGACAGATGGGAAAGTTTTCAATGAGAGTTTCAAAACGATGAAAGAAAAAAAAATTAAGAATCCCTTTCTGTATGAGAGTAGCATCCCCATGAAACATGGTAAGAAAGCTGGGAATTGATGCAAGAGAAGTTTCTGTCCTGCCAACAATTGTTATGCAGTCATTAGCATTCTTTCACTCTATTTGAACTATACTACTAGAGCAATATCTTCCTAAATTAGGGTTATTTCAGGGCTTTGCATTCTGTTGTAATTATCCTGCTTCGCTGAGCATTCTATCAGTCTGTAGTTCATTCTACACAGGGCATAGTGATTAGATCGTAGGCTGATTCTTAATCGTCAAACTAGTTAGTAATTTCCCACGTTATCAAAACACAATCTCTTATGAGCATGGAACCTTCAGTTCAATTTGGAAAGATACCATTCCCAAAGTGAACAATTCCTATGTATGTGTAGGCACTTGTCTTAGCCTGCAGATAGCCTAGGCCCTAGAACCTGGCTTTCAAGACATTCAACTATTCATTTTAACAAAAGAGGAGAGAAGACTAGACAATACCTGGGTCAAAACCACAGTTTATCCCAGCGATTTATAACAATTTATCCGTTCTAGCTATTTACGGGCTGCTGATGATAACTGAATAATTCAGGCTTCTAAACCTTCATCCTGAACCCCATACTGAAGAAATATGATTTTTTAAAACCAACTGAAGATAGGATTTCAGTTTTGTGGTGTTATATGGAAGATTAATGGGAGAAGAGAGATTAAACACCTTATGCTGTTCCTTCTTCTGGTCATTCCCTAACAAAGAAATGGTCCAGTTGCCATTATCTGTTTTATTATTTTTTTATCTATTGATGCTGAAATAAATCTCTGTAATAAATCTCTATAAATCTCTAATTTAGAGATTTATTTAGAAATAAATCTCTAATCTACTAAAATTTACAGAAGAGAAATATGATGAGTTAGTATTTTCTTGAATTGTCCTCTGAGTATTGTTTTAGATTAATATTCAGTCAGTTTTTCCAATAGGAAAGTCTTGGGGAGTAGTACCTGAACATATCTGAGAACACTACATTGCCTAGTTCAAGTGTTTTGCAACATTCCCAAGTCCAGAGCCACATCAAATCAGAAGTATTTTACCACTATAATTGTTCCCAGCCAGTCTTTTTTAACACTTGATTTTTCAACAGTAAAAATACTGAGAGCATTTTTGGAGAAAAGATTAACCTATTACTTGTACAGATACATATATGATCATGAACATAGAGATCTTTTCTAAAAGCATGTGGGACTGTGACTTAACAAAATGAGTAGCTATTCTAAAAAAGAATAGTTGTATTTTAAAATACAGTCATTGCAAAAGAGAGAATTGACTGGATTAATAATTCTACCACAGAGGTCAGCATTCTAGTTTTAATAGGCATAGCAAAATATACATGCAGCATTGCAAAACACGGAGGTAAAATAAAAAGATTCAAAATTAAATTCTCATTCAGCCTGAAATAATTCCTGGATGATAAGCTAAAAATATCTCTAAACTAAAAATTGTGCTAACATTTTTTGTCCTTGACTCAAGCCTCCCACAGCAGATTCCTCAATGCACTAAATTCTTGGCTTCACCACAACAATGGGCCCTCAAAACCAACAAGGCAGAGCCATTTGTCTGGATTATATATGGATCTCCCCTGCAGGATATCATAAGAGAAATACTGAGTCCACAATCAGAACAAATATTTAGTGGGTGCTTTTCTGAAGAGTAAAATTTTTTGTTTATGTCACATGCAAGGCAGCATGGATTGCTACAGGTAGATTTGTTTATACAGGTAGATTTGTAATACAGGAAGAATACTTACAGCCTCCTTAACAGAGAACTGAATTATCTATGAGGTCAAAATAATAGGTCAGAACAAAAGGATCAATAGCATTAACTCTGGAAAATGAATATAATTCTCAGAGGGATTTCTGACTATATCATAGAATCAGAGAATGGAAGGATAAGAAAATATATTGGTGATCATCTATTCCAAAAACTTTCTAGGCAGGAATCCACCACTACAACATTCCCAATAAATGGTTATCAAGCCTATTTAATCATTTCCAGTAGGGAAAGTCCTTTACCTCCTGAAACAATTTGTTCCACTGCTGAACAGCTCTTGTTGGGAATTAGTTTCCTGATTCTCACCCCAAATCTCCTTCCTTATAATTTAAATCTTTGTTTCTCACCCTATCTTCTGGAAACTACTCAATAATTCTGCCCTGTGGACGGTCCATATCAGAGGTGGGTTCCTGCCGGTTCGGACCGGCTCTATAGAACCGGTAGCGGGAATTTCTCCCCGCTCGCTGAACCGGCAGCGATGGCTGGCTGGACACGTCCCGAACCGGCTCTCTCGGCGCTGCCGTAGGGGCCGCCATCTTGTTTTTTGCTTCTGCGCACGCACAGAAGCTGTTTTTTGCTTCTGCGCATGTGCAGAAGCTGGGTTTTTAGGACTGCGCATGCGCGCCCACCAGCGCGGCATGTGAGGAAGCGAACCGGCAGTGAGGTAAGCCAGAACCCACCCCTGGTCCATATAGAACCTCTTCAAGCACCTGAAGACAGCAATAATGTCTCCCTGCAGTCTTCTCTTCTTCAGCCTGAACATACCCAATTCCTCCAACTCTTCCTCTTAAGCCTTCTGATTCTGAGAAAATACTTCTGTTGATGCAGTATATGATTGCATTACATTTTTTGCAACTGCATCACTCTTGTTGGCTCACGTTTAATTTGTAATCCGTCAAGACACCCAGTTCTTTTTTATATGTATTGCTGCCCAACATGGTTCCCCCAAACCTATATTTGTACCTTTGATTTTTCCTACTGAAATGGAGGATTTTGCATTTGTCCCTCCATTTTGCTGATTTCTGCCAATATTCCAGTCTATCAAAGGCCTCCTGATTCATGTTATGCCCTGTCTTTCTATTATCTGTGATCTCTGCTAAGATGGCAATGTGCTGAGCTGGTTTCTTTCTCTCCCTGCATGAGCTGTTGAAAATAGTATTTTGAACTGTCTATCCAAACCAGTTGGAAAGTAGAAATATTAATTGAACCATCTTTTATTGCATTTGGAATTTTTGGGAGATAAATTGCCTCACAAGCAAAAGAAACAAGTTTATTCTCTCCACAGTGGGCAGACAGTAATCCAGAGCCAGAAAGTGTGTCTTTAATTTAGAAATTACATATTCCTTAAGACCTAGGACTCTGGTTGATAGCCAATTAAAATGTTAATTGTACAGAGAGTGATTCTGATTCCAAATATACCTTCTGACATTGAAATATGAGAGATCTCCAATATTGAACTTTTAATTCTAACAGTTTATCAACAGTTTGCACAGTACGCTCCGAAGTAGAAGTTTTAGAAAATCCACGTGAAGCTTTGCAAAAGTTTGTTTAGGAGCCAGTGAAGGGATTGGCTCTTCAGAATTCCTCTCTGGATTAAGAAGGCAAGGATCACCCATACTCAGTTCCAAAACAGATTCTCCCTGTAAAGGGGTTGCAGATCAGTATTCTCCAGCAGGTTTGAGAGGTCTGGGAGTTGGCGGCTTCTCCATTTTGCCAAAGTCATACTTGGCACCTTTCAAAAAGACAACTGAGTTTGTCTATTTCCTCTCTTTAGGAATTTGTTTATTTCTTAGAAGTTAAGAACTTTCTGAAGACAAGCTGTATTGATGGGACTAAAGATCAAGCTTTTTCAATATGAAGGAAGATTTATAAAGTGAATATTTGTTTAAGATATATATATATGATTCCTGATAGCTCTTAGTGGGATTTCTTTTTGACCAGGATTGTATGACTGCTTTATTTCTTAAGATAAGCTTGGATTGTAAAATTGATTTTTTGATTAAGTTTAAAATATGTATGGTAATATTTCTGGTAGCTCTTAATAGTTTTTTTGCTGATTAGGGTTAAATGTTTTTTGCAATCTGACTATTGATAAAGGTTGAGTTATGGGAAGAATATTAAAAAAGGAGTTAAGTTAGCCAAATTGTTCATAATTGTCTAAAGGGAGGGAGAGAGTCATCGTCTGTCTGTCTTCCTGCCTATCTATTATCTATCTATCTATCTATCTATCTATCTATCTATCTATCTATCTATCTATCTATCTATCTATCTATCTATCTATCTATCTATCTATCTATCTATCATTTTCTATTTTCTGTCTCTTTCCACTTTTCTTTTTTTCTATTTTTCTTAGTTTGCATTAATCTTTTTTCTTGGTATTTGTAAATATTAAGAATAATTAAAGTCCTTGCTTGTGGGCAAATAGTATTTCTTGCAGATATTCCAATGCATCATGAAGAAACTACTTTGGGACTTTAGAATTCAAAAAGGCAAGCTTCTGTGACATAACACTCCAGACAATTCTTAGTAAGAAAAGCAAAATTGTTTGGATAGTGGATGTTATTATTATTATTATTATTTATTAAATTTGTATGCCGCCCAACTCCCAAGGGACTCTGTTGCAGTATGTTGCAGTACATGGAGACAGCACAATAGAAGATAAAGAACTGGAGAAAATCCCAAAATACAAAAACCTAGAAATAGAACAACTGTGGGAATAAAAAGCAAAGATAGGTGCCTTGGGGACAATCCCAAAACAACTGGCGCACTGGTTGAGCACCATTAGCATTGTTAAAATCACCATCAGTCAATTGCAAAAGGCAGCTTTATTTGGAAGAGCTTGAATCTTATGATAACTTTTAACTCCATCGAACAACTTCTGCCTATCTCAGGTCCTTGGGACTCCATAGCTGGATAATAATGCCAAATCCAGTCAAAACATCTGGCTGACCGTGCAACTAATCATAATAATTCTATTCATACGGTAGTTACTCAGAAGTAAGCCCGAGTTGAGTAAACGCGTACCCCAATTTTTGTCAAGTTAGAATTAAAAAAAAGATAAAACCGCTTATTACATATAATTTCTCTGTAGTTTCCCCCTTCTGCAACTTGCTCTAAATCGCGCCTGCCGAGGAAAAAACCGCACACCCGCGTACAAGTCAGCGGCCGTCCCCCGGTTTCTCTTCTTCCAGCCGTCGGTCTCGCTCTTTGCTCTTCGCTCTTCGCTCTTCGCTCCTTAAAGCGGCTTGGACCCGGACTCCATTTCCCATCTTTCCTCAGGCACGCTGTCCCTTCCGAGTTGCCGTAGCCGGGCGTGGGAGAGAGGGAGGGGAGGGGAAAATGTTGGAGGAAAGGCTGTGTGTTTACTTCCGGCCACCCTGAGAGCCGAGGTTGTGTGTCGCTCGCTTACTTCGGCTGGTTGGCTGAGGGGAACCCGGCGGGCGCTGCCTTGGGGGCGGGAACCCAGCGGAGCCGCCCGGAGGCGGGGGGGGGAGAAATAAAAAAAAATAACGGCGGTTTCGGACGGCAGCAGCGGCGGCGACGCGAAGGAGGAGACCGGAGGAGTCAGGCGGGACAAGGTCCGCGTTGGGACCGGCACCCATGAGTCACCTCCGAGGCCATTGCGGACGGTGAAGCGAGCTCTTCAGGCAAGCAGGCAGGCAGGCAAGGACGTAGCCGGACCCGCCGCCTGCTCGCTCGCTCGCCCGCCCGCCCGGCCCAGAGCACCGCAGCGGCGCCTTGCAGGAGGCAGCGTCATGGACTGGCTCATGGGGTGAGTAGCGCTGAGTGGGGTTGTTGTTTTTAGGGCAGAGGCTGCTTCCAGTTCGGTGATTCTGCCCCTACTTCTCCTCCTCGAGGGATGCCCCTGCTCGCCCAAGTCTTCTCCCCCTCTTCCTCTCGTGGACTTGGCGGTGTTTGTGGGAAGACGCCGGGTCAGTTAGGCGCGCCGAAAGTTGGAAGTTTGTTCTTGAGTCGTGTGTGGCCGATGACTTCTTTCTTTTCCCCCTTCGGCTTCTTTTACTCTCCCCCCCCCCCCCCTCTGCCCTCCCTTTGGTGGCTTTTGAAAAGAAAAGGAAAATAAATGGAAGAAGATGAAAGGTGGTTCCATCCTGTAGGGTAGATGCAAATATTTGCACGGAATCGAAAGTCCATAAAACAAGAATGAAAGTTGACTGTGGTTAATAACACGACGGTTAAATGTTGTGTGAGAACATCTGAGTTTGGGGATTCTTTTTCTTTGCTGTGCATCCTTTAGAGAGTAGTTTAAGCCCTTTTGAGTTTGTAAAGAAATACAAGCAGGGGACAGTGCTCCAATCTTGGGGAACTTGTGTGTGTGTGTGTGGGGGGGGTTTGTTTGTTTGTTTGTATTATTTTTTTTAGCAAATTTTACTTAAGCAGGAAGGTGTGGTTATCATAGACACCTTAACCATGACCTGGCAGCAGATTTCTAGGGAAGAATTGCCAAGCGTGGGAAGTGGGCAAAAGACATGAAAGGGTGTGGTGTGAGTGAAATGCACGGTTCTTACTTTAATCTGAGTAATAAATGGCTTCCTGCGGTGGCTAGTGTATTTAAAGTTTTCTGAGCAGTGAAAATGATATTTGATCAGATATCATTAACCTACCGTTTTCTAAATTGAAAATACAAAGCATTACAACACTTGCTTCCGGATCCTGTGTTGCTGGAGAACAAGGGGTCCAAGAGAAGTAGTAATACTAGTTGAGACTGAAATGTGCTGTAATAACAGATTTCTGACTGCTGATGCTTTTAAAAAATAGTTTTTAAGAAATACACGCAATACATGTGGAAAGAGTAGAAAGGGAAGTATTTTAAAAAATTAATGGAATAACGTATTTCAACCTGCCAGCTGTCCAGAATATTATTCTTCAATTGGGTTATTAGAAGGAATTTAATACACAAATGTCCCAAAGGTGCTTTTTCCAAGAGGCAACTGAACCTTCTGGTTTTTTCTTTGAAGATGTTTCGCTTCTCATCCAGGAAGCTTTTTGGATGAGAAGTGAAATGTCTTCAAAGAAAAAACCAGAAAGTTCAGTTGCCTCTTGGAAAAAGCACCTTGGGGACAACCATGACCTTGCTGACTGAGAATCTCCATAGACATTTAGTTAATACACAAATATTGCCTCAATCTATTGATATTGTAATAATTTGGATTTAGAGAATATCAGTCTCAGCCCATTTCTGTCAGTTTAGGTTTCTGTCTTTGCTGTTGCACTTTAACCCACAGTTTAAATGTATGTATGTATGTTGAAAGGTTGAAGAGAAGACCTTGACAGAGGTTAAAACCAAACATTGCCCACTGAAAAGGAGAGCTCAGTGTATTGGGATTGTAATAGTCTATTACACAGAAGACAAGAAGTAGACTAACTTCCTATTACTTTAGAATTGATTGTCTCTGGTGATGGTATGCTGGCTTGATTAAGTCCCTTTATTTACAGTAATTGTGTGTACATTCTTGATTTCTATTATTTATAAATATTAGGGCTTACAAATGCATTTACTAGGTAAGATGTTCTTCAAAAGCTCTTTAGGTTTATTCAGTAATTTGATCCTGTGCTACTCCTCATGGCTTAATGACATATTTTAGAGAAATGTACAAGATTTCTGCAATTCTAGATCTAACTAGTGGGGAAAATATTCTTGTATGTTATAGTAAGTTGAAAAAAGTATTATCCTGTTACATGGGAAATTGGCTGTTGATCAACTGAGTTGCTGCCCTTATATTTAACACTAACTGATTGGATACTATGTTGTTGAAATGCTGGCAGCACAATATTTTCTTGTTGTAGTCAATTTGTCAAATTCATCCTCTTTACGTTATTCAAAAACTATTCTCTCCTTAGGTGCATGAGCATTTCATGATCTTGAAGCCTGTTTAAATGTATTTCTCTCATAACTCAAGAGTATCTGAGTTTTGCTGATAGTACATGATACATTTTAATATTTACCTGTATTGTCTGCTTTTTAAAAATCTTATTTCTACTTACGATAATTTCTGCTTGGGTTGTTTTGGTTTTGAAGGAGAAGAATAGAAGTTACACTTACTTTTTAAACAACATATACTTTCTTAAAAGAAACAAGTTACTGGAACAAATCGTATCTGCAATGTTAAATTTATGTTAAACTTATATTTTTCAAGAGAAAGGGAACTTGTGAAATTTCTAATTTTCCTCTAATGTTATTGTATGTTAATATCTTTAAGATGCATTTTTACTGGAACATATTTGGTGTTAACTTTCAAAAGCATTTATTTTTATAGCTGACTGAGTACTTCTTTCTGTCAATCCTAAATATAATATTGGAATGTTTTATAATTTTATTTCATAAATGCCTATGGTAGTATTAGGCCTTCAGTAACAAGAATAGATTAATTTTATAACCAGGAGTACTAGTTTCTTATTTTTGGTTTTCAGTATTCCAAGTTGATCTTAGGAACTCTATGCCTTTTGAACTTGTGTTGAAACTCTCTGGATCCCAGATACCTAATTTTTAGATTTAATGCTTCTAGACTTTATAATTAAAAGTATCTACTTCCTTCTCTTGTCTTGAACTTTTTGTGCCTTTCCTCTTTAGCAATAAGCATAAAATGTAAAATAGTATCAGGAATGGAATGTGTATAGGAGAATAAAATGAAGTTTTCAAACACTTGTGATAGTGCTTCTAATCTCTTAATAATTAGGGTGTACTCTACATAAAATCTAAGAATGAGAAGATCAAAGCTTAATGACATTATATACCAAGTGTATTTTGCATTGTTCAGAAATATTTTGCTTCAATTATATATACTTAATAAGAAGAAATAATTTATTAATAAATAATATGACAGCTAAGCCGCAGCTCCCATAAGGTCCTTTGAGGATATCAGCTATTGAAAGTGTCATAATGTAACAATCAAAATTTCTTCTGATTGTACAAGATAAATATTCTATAATTTGCTGCTGAACAGTCCCATGTTAAGATTACTGACTATATGGGCAAATCCAATTGCACCACATATAGTAGTACACTGTGCAGTAAATTTCGCCTTTTAAACCACAGGACCTTTTAATGAGACTACTGTGCATAGAAAATATAATGTGCAGCTTTAATTAATATCCAGAAGTACATCTGTTTTGCATTTCATTTTGATATAATTTGTTTGAAAGTTTTTTGCATTTTTTGTACACACACACACACACACACACACACACACACACACACACACACACACACAAGATTTCTCTGAAAGGTGGCTAGTTTGTTGCTTTTTTAATTGTATAGTCATAAATATGCCTACTGGGAAACAATTATAAAAAAACACAACCGCTAAATAAATCTGTGCTTCTGAATATGACAAAGTATGATTATACCATCATAGGATCTGCTGCAATGTAACAGAAGCAAGTATCGTTGTTTTTTTTGAGATATTTTAAATACAATTAGCCTAAGAGTATGGTTTGTCAGTCTTCTGGGACAGATTTGGGGGTGCCTGAGGTAGTGAGTGACTTAATGGAAAGGAAGAATTGATCTGCCAGTAATATCCATTCCACTGACAAACAGTACAACCATAACATTTGGATTATATTAGTTCATTTAGACAGTCCCAAAGGCAGTTGTTAGGAAATAGGCCCATTTCTAGATTAACATTGCCATTCTGTGAATGTTTATCTAGCATACTTTTTTTAGCGGTTATTAGCAACATAGTTTAGGAAACCTTCACACAAAGCACAAAAATGGCAGCTAGGTTTAAGAGGCATATCATTAAGCACTGTTTAGTTACCAAGGCTACTAGTCATTGATAAACTCTGTTCATTAATTTCTTTGACTTGGAACCTTTAACATACCTTAATCACAGCAAATTCCCATATAGTAATTAATTGCACATTGTGCAGAGTACTTTTTTTTCTGACCTTAGTGTATAATTAATCTGTAGCATGTTCAATGAGTCCAAGTATAAAAAATTTTATGAAGAAAAGAAATAACTATATCACAAATAATAGAAATTGTTTTAACAAAGTTGATATCTCTTTGACAGTAGCAAATTAAGCAACAGTTAATATTAAAGGATTTTCTGGATTCTTTTTTTGCTTTTGCTTTTATCAGTCATTCATTTCAAAAAAGGAAAGTAAACCTTGGGACCACTATGCAAATTGAAGAAATAGTATGTTACAATTTGTAATACAAATATTAAAATCCATAGCTGTATTGTCTTACAATATTGCTATTATCTTTGCTGTACTTCAGTTATGCTATGTTATGCTCTGCTATAGTTGGGGTGAAATTGCTTGCAGGAGGTGCAGACTTTCTCTTTCATTCTGCAGCTTATGGATTCTCAAGTATATTTTGAAAGTGTTTTAGGATCTAAAGAGAATAATCAATCCTTCCCTAGCTTTGTCAGTGAAAACTGCTTTAATGGAATTGAACACTTAGCTTGTACTTTTTGTATGAATGCCATCATTTAAATAGTGCATAGCTGACTGATAAAATTTGATTAGTTTCATTCATATTTAATTAAGTTCTTCATTTTTTCCTTCTTTTTTTTTAAAAAAAATTTTTTTTAAGTTAAACAAAGTGATGACTTAGAGTCCTAAAACAGGGTTTCCATTCACACTTATATTTAATTTTATAGCACTGTTCTGTCTGTTCTTGAACAATCTGATATTTCTTGCATTGTTCATCAGACTGGGAATAATTTACAGCTGCTGTTTCTTTACACCACTTTGTTCTAAGATAGTCATTTATCTTTAGCATTTTTTCTAGTTCTAAATATGCCTCAGGGCATCAATTTCCAGCAGGAGCAGGGAAGCAACATGTAATCCTATGTCTTGAACTGAATTTCTTTGGTTACATTTCAATAATTTTCAAGTAATAAAAACAAGTTCAGGCAATAAAAGTAGAACTCATGTCATAAATTTCCATTTTGTAAGTTGCAATGTGTGATAAGCAAAGAGCCAGTCATTACCTCTAATGAGGAAGCTTTTAGCATGTGGAATATAGCAACCAGATGCAATTCAAGGTGCTGGTTGTCACCTTTAAAGCCCTTCATGGCTTGGGACCAGGTTATCTGAGGGACCGTCTCTTGCCGGTCACATCTACCCGACCCATCAGAGCGGGGAGGCAGGGAATGTTGCGGGTCCCATCCCCGAGGGAGATACATTTGGTGGGACCCAGAAGAAAGGCCTTCTCCGTGGTGGTTCCCTCTCTCTGGAACATCATTCCCCCAGAGATTAGAACGGCCCCCACTCTAATACTCTTCTGGATGGTGCTGAAGACCTGGTTCTGCCATCGGGCCTGGGGAACCCAGAGTGGGATGGAGCCCATTAAATGGCTCATGTGATCTGCTGTCGCCAAGGTGGAGGGGTTGATTTTATTATATTAATTCATTTGATTCTTTTTTATTAGTTTTGTTGTTTTAAATGAGGTTTTATATTCCGTAAGCCATCTTGAGTCGCCATGTGCAAATAGACAGCAATATAAATTCAATCAAATAAAAACCCCTTTCTTGTTTCACCCCTCAGGAATTATGGATTTTTTTTTCTGTGTCATTAGGTTGTCCCCAAATTAATATGCTTAATGACATTGATCAGCCCAAATCAATCTACTGCAGGATGAAGACCACCTCATTGAAGGTTGTGGATCATAATCTACTACTCTGGTCCAGCATGCTTTGACTTCTTACTTTAGGTCTGAGAGAGGTTGACTGGCCCAGTCCCCAATCTGACTTCCATGCCTGCGTGCAGTACCATCACCACTATACCTTATTGTCTCTCATTCTGCTATATATGGGACCTGAACACCTGGAGGTAGAAATAAACACGCGCGCACACACACACACACACACACACACACACACACACACACACACGCAGATAAAGAAATTCCACTTAACCCATAAATTGTTTATGGGCTATAGGGAGAAATGGTGGAATTGTAAATTATACTGTAATTGCTAAATGCACCTACAAATATTCTTACTGTGAGAACCTTCACAGTATTTAAGTTTTCCTCCTTGATGACACCAGATCTTGTACACTTACTTATTTCTGCTGAAAATCTTAAAACCAGCTAGATTAATATAAGCATCTTGTTGAACCATCTAGAGTACTTACAGATTTTCTTTGAGAGGGATAGAAATAAGTCAAGTCTTAGTCCTTCAGCTCTAAGCAGAAGGAAAGGCATTACAATGCCGTTCCTAATTCTTGGTTTTTCTCCTGGAGAGAAAGAGCTACATAGTTCCTTTCTTTGCTCTTCATACACAGCTTTTGATTGATACCATTTCCTGCTCCCTAGCCTTGTTCATGAATAGGCCCTTATAAAGAAGCAGGCTATAGCTCATATGGAAGATTCCTTGGCTCAGAAGAACTGGTTGTCTGTAAGAGATATTGCCTGTTTCTCTCATGGTAGGGCAGCTGTTTCCAGTATGGTTTGCCTCTTCAGTCCATGATCAATCTTCCTTCACATTCTCTTTTTATTCTCATATCTTGGATTTTTCACAATTTGAATGACTGTAAAACACTTCTTTAAAAACACATTTATAGTTTGGGATTGGTTGAAAACTTCTTGTCAATCTATCAACATTTTTCATTTGATTGGTACAAATTTGGGTCCATTATTTCAGATAGGTACATTCTGAAACTGCATGGGGTTATTGATTGATTGCTAGATTATACTTCTACCTTGCTTTAATCAGATGACTCTCAATGGCTTACAGGGCATATAAACAAAAGTTAAAACATCCTTGGTAAAGTTAAAGCCAGTCAGGAACAATTATAACAAGGGTAACAATAACCTCAGCCTCCCCCCCCCCAACCTAAGGGCACAAAAAGATAAAGAATAACACAGGAAACAAAAAGTGAGTTGGCATCAGGCATAAACTCAAGAAAAGGCCCTCTAAAAGAACTTTGTTTTTTAACAGTTTCCAGAAGACTGACAAAGAATACTGTGAATTTATTTTAGAAGAGGTAACTTTTCTATAGCTATGGGCTATGTTTTGTGGTATTCTTTGAGTAACTATGATTACAGTAGATGGGGCAATGACATGAAAACATATAGATTGGTGAGGCAGGAAAGTGAGAGAATTTGTTTTTTACCTACACTGTTTTGTTCTTTTAGAGGTGCTTCATCTGGTTTTATGGCTGCATTCGATGTGAGAGTATTCAGGTGTTCCAGTTAACTAAAGAATTTGACTGTGCTCCAGAATAGTAAAAAACTCTACACATTTGTACGCAACTATACTGTTAGAAGAAAACAATCATATGCAATATTACAGCCTCCACATTGTTTTCTCACCATTATCATCATTTTACCCATTGTCTATCCACTGCAGGATGAAGGCCTTCTTCCGCAAGTAGAAGATTTTTCCCAGATGTGCATTTTCTCTGCTGTGTTCATATAGTTGTTAAAAGGTTAATATTAGTAGTAACAAACTGTGTGCCAAGTTTAACTGAAAGGTTAAATGCTATTCTCAGTCTGACTAGAGAGATGAAAACTTCTAGCCCTGCTGAATTTCAGCAATGTGATCATAAATGGCAGGAAATCACAGGTAGTACTTGACATTTAAACAAAATTTGGACTGTAATTTTCATAGTAAGTTTTTTGCCACAGAAACTGGTAGAAAACCATAGGAAAATGTGATCATGTGACTGCACAACACTGCAAAATAATTGTAAATGCAGGACAGTTGCCAAATACCAGAATTTCAGTCAAGTGACTGTGAGAACAGGATGATGGTCATAACTTCTAATTTAAACCATAACTGGGTTTTATGAAGGATGTTGTTAATTTGAACCATTGTTAAGTAAACAGTTGTAAGTCGAGGACTTCCTTTACAAATTGTAGGCTGTCTTCTCCTGATCTACCCATTTGGATTGATTTAAAATGTATTTTGTACATGTGCACTTATCGGTGTATGTTTTATGTCTGCGGTAAGATAATCCGTAGGAGACTTTCTGAATATAATGGAGATAAACCTATTGTGGCTATCAAAATAATGTATGTGGAACAGCATGTGTGGGATGTGGACACGTCATTCTGTATATTTTTAATACAAAGAGTTGTATATTGGGATGTCATAGTCAATATAGATTTCATATTAATGTCCTTTAGATTTGATTGTAAGCAAGGAGGTTTTCAGATTCAGTGCACTTAAAATACTGAACAATACTATAGATATAATTCATATTCTGTGTATAATCATTACATTGGACAACAAAGATTTTGCTTCCTGAACACTTTTGGGTGTATCTTACAGATTTTTGGCTGCTAATCATGAAAATAACCTGTAATTTAACACACAGTATACCATTTTATGGAAATCTTCTGTTTTTACACAATGCTAGTACATAAAATCTTTAGTATCTGTTGGCTATGCTGCACACATGAAGGAAATATATGAAAACGTGGAACTGTTATTGAAGTGCATCCAGTAACCAAGTACAACTGGAATAACTGTGGAGATCTAAAAGTAGGGGCTCTGCTGCTTAGAATGCAGCTCAGATATGCCAAGTACTGTTGTTACATATGGGAATAGGACAGCTGTGCAAGAGTGTCACATTACATTAAAAAGAAATGGCCACTCTGAAAGAATTTGGTTCCAGGACAGAAAAGCATGGCACATGAACTTCTCGTTGAGCCAGCAAAGATATTTTTGCCTCTGCCTCACATAAAACTCGGACTGATGAAAAAATTTGTGGAAGCGATGAACAAGGAAGGTGAAGGTTTTTATTACCATCTGAGACAGATCTTTCCAAAAATAGCTGATGCCAAGTTTAAGGAAGGCATTTTTGTTGGTCTACAGATCAGATACATCATCAATGATCAGCAGTTCAAAGGTCTGTCAGTGGGGCCATAGAAAATCACCTGGAAAGCATTCAAGGATGTCATTGAGAATTTTCTTAGCAATTACAGAGCATCAAAGTACATTTAGCTGGTTGACAAATATGCTGACTCTGTAAACCGCTTAGAGAGGGCTGTAAAGCACTGTGAAGTGGTATATGTCTAAGTGCTGTTGCTATTGCTATTTATGAATCTAAGGACTCTGGCAGTATTTTTTTCAGACTGTTAGAATAAGATGGCTCTCCTTCAGCAATGTCATTCCTGAATGCAGCATGTCTTTGTACAAATAAAACTAGGACTTGCTCCCTTTCTTCCTCTCACATTTATACATGTTCTGTTCTGTGCTTTATCAATTGGTACATTGATTTGTTAGATCACTTTTTTCTAATATATCAGTTGTTGGATCCATGTTAGATAATGTTAGATAAAATTGGATAACTCAAATAAAAGTTGAGTTGAACTCGCGATTACATGAACATGTTTGTATTATTTTCATTATGACAGTACAGAAGTGATTGTCACCATCTAATGAGATGTTAAAAGCCTAATATTCTAATTAATAACCAGGTCTGAATACACTTAGCTTTTTGATATAGGTTAAGATAATGCTATATTAATCAATGGATAATTTGCTTATCTCTCTTGGGCAGATATTTGCCTCGTTTTTGCTTTTATACGTTACAGAAAACTACCTCTATTTTTCATCCCATAAATGAGTGATAGACAAGTTTTCCTTCAGTTACTCTTTTTTTTTTAATAGACATTTAATACTGTAACATTTCTCCCTTGTAAACTAATAAAATGCAAAGTCTGATTAGTTTAGGGCCAATTTTGTCTTTATATTGAGTTACAGCAAAATCATAGTGTGGCTTTGTTAAAATAAATACACAATAAGTTAATATGGTATAAATTAAGAAAATAGTAGCCTAGTGAATTCTATTAATGAGATTCTTACCTTGCACTCATTATTTTAAAGAAATTCTTAAAGTTCTTGTTAATATTTTTTTTTAAATCACTTTGAATTATTTATTGTTTTTCTCAAAGCAAGGATTTTCCTTGTTTTGCAGTACTTTGCATCTACACATTATCTCTAAACATGTGGTTTCATACCAGGTACTTTCAGTAAAATAGATAAAAGTCATATAATTTTTTTAGATTAAGCAGTTGATATCTTCTAAACAGTATGTCTGAGACTTTCAAAATATTGATTGATTCATTGTGGGAATCTTCATAGAATCATAGGAATAGAAGGGATCTTGTGGAGATCTAGTTCAAACACTGCCCAGGCCATCCCAGACAAATGACTGTCCAACCTTTGTTTAAAAACCTGCAGTGATGGAGCACCCATGACCTAGGAGGCAAGTTATTATACTACTTAATATTTATTCTGTGGTTAACAGTTTAACTGTTACAAAGTTTAAGGTTTCATCTATATCAGGGCTGTCAAACACCCGGCCCGCGGGCCGGATGCATCACGCGCTGGCCACGCTCACGCCCATTTTAGCGAAGGGGAAAACAAGTCCCGATACGTCACGTGACGCCCCCATGACGACGTGAGTTTGACATCCCTGATCTACATGAAGTATGCTTCCAGAATATGGTCTTAGTTCTGAGGGAGAACTTGATCTCCTTTTGTAAATACTTCATTGTGTATTCCTCCAAGGCAGAAAAATGCAGTGTTTGAAACAGGACGCAAACAGGAAGTGCTCTTCACAACTAGAAATTACTAAGACTGAAAGAAAACTGATGTAACAGTGTCACAGCTACAAGTTTTAAATTATGTGAACTCGAAGAGAAAGATACTTTCTAAATGAGACACCATGATAATGTAGGAAATAAGCGATACGGATTTCCTTTTTAAAAGTGCAATCATAACAAAAGGCTTATGATGGACACCCCCACTCCCCTTGCATGTTCTAAGGCGAAAGAAAAGCAAGGCAGTGTTCTTTTATCTAGATGGCAACCTCTCTTCATTCCTTCAAGATACCAGCCAAAATCAGACATAGTAACTATGTTAATCATTACTTGAATAAACTCCCATAAACAAAGAGAACACTTAAACTTTACCATGTTACCAAGTATAAATGGACATCAGAAATCTTTTATGGTTTGTACGACGTTGCATAAATAACAGATTGTCTGTTTTGTTTTATCTAAACTTTTTTTTTGTTCTGAGAAATAAAGCTATTTGAATGAAAAAGTCTACTGAATGCTAGAATAAAAAATGATAACAGTATTAAGGGCTTACTCTGTGACATACAGGACAAATTAACAATGTTAGATGAAATGATATTTACTGCAAGCTAAAGGTCAGCTCATGCACATCAACATTATTAAGTACTTTGTCATAGTGTAAAAATAAATCGACACAAAGAATGTCTAAATTGCTTCCTCTATCCATCTTATACAAATAGTCAACTTTGAACTACTTTGTTGCATTTTAGTCCTAAAAGATTTGAATTAAGACAATAGATATTGTGGCAAAATGGCTCTTCTTTTAATGCAGAAGAATCAGTAACTATTCTTTTGGTTGATACAATTTTATTTTTGTCTCTCAACAGTTGCATTGTAGAAAACCACAGAACTGGGTGGTGTTTTTTAACAGTTCAGTGGATTTTGTTCTTTAGCTTAATCTATTCCAATTCTGATGTGATGTGCAAAAGATAGGGGCTAGAAATATCCAGTATGATATAGTGATTCAGGTCTTGGAATACAAATCTGGAGATCAAATTCAAGTCTACCCTTGGCTGAAAAAGCTCTATGGATGACTTTGGGCTAGTCTTTTTCTCACTTAACCCCTCTACATCGCAGGATACTGTTATGGGAAGAAAATGAAGGGAGAACCCTATAGAAGTCAACTTGAGCTGTTGAAGGAAATAAATATACTAATATTTATATCTAAATAAGTACAATTTTTCAAGAGTCTTCTCGTATCATTACAATATAAATTACATTCATGCAGTTTCCTGATTTCAAGTACTTTCATGCCATTGCAATTACTTGAATAATATGATCTAAATGAAATTCAATGGTGAAAAAAGTAAGATTCTACATTTAGGCAAGAAAAATAAAATGCACAGGTACAGTATACAGTGATGCAAAAAAGTATTTAGTCAGCCACCAATTGTGCAAGTTCTCCCACTTAAAAAGATGAGAGAGGCCTGTAATTGACATCATAGGTAGACGTCAACTATGAGAGACAAAATGAGAAAACAAATCCAGACAATCACATTGCCTGATTTGGAAAGAATTTATTTGCAAATTATGGTGGAAAATAAGTATTTGGTCAATAGCAAAAGTTCATCTCAATACTTTGTTAGATATCCGTTGTTGACAATGACAGAGGACAA
>QLTV01002702.1:3141922-3157510 GCA_003457575.1 Thermophis baileyi
TATGCTGGTCTCCCCGAGAATCAACGGCATCTATCAACTGGCTAGAGCTTAGAGCAGTAGCGCTGGCACTCAAACAGTTCAGGACCCGATCACCTATCGGGTCAACATGTGCTGGTCCTCACGGACAACATAACCACAAAGGCACATGTCAATCGCCAGGGCGGCACCCGGTCCCGAGTCCTTATGCAGGAAGCTCTCAAACTGGGACTATGGGCAGAGAGGCACCTGCTCTCGATTACAGCAGAACACGTCTCGGGGTCTTCCAATACCCAAGCGGACTGGCTCAGCCGAGCAGAGGCAGAGTGGAGTCTGCACCCATCCCTCTTTCAAGAGATATCGAGACAATTCGGAACCCCCCAGGTCGACCTATTCGCAACCCCATTGAATGCTCAAACACCGAGATTCTTCTCTCGTCTCCCGACCTATTTGTATGTAGGTCTGTGGTTATTCGGGGTTTCTCCCGCGTGAAGTTGGAGATGTCATTGCAACGTTTCGACGAAGTCTCATTCGTCATCTTCAGGCTGATTATCAGGCTTGTGTCTTCAGCCTCCTGCTTCTAGGAGCAATATATATAATTTTTATCATATATACATCAGGCAAACAGCCTCCTCAAGGCGGTCGGAGGCTCTATTTGTATCTTTCCAGCCGGCCTCGGTGGGAACCAAGGTCTCCTCCTCCACGATAGGCCGATGGATCCGGGCTTGTATAGCAAAGGCATACGAGGTGCACTCCATTCCCCTGCCGAGGCGAATTACCGCGCATTCCACAAAGAGTGCTGCCACCCCAGCGGCCTGGTCTACACAGGCATCCCTTGAGGACATCTGCAGGGCGGCCACCTGGGCCTCTCCTTCGCCTTTTATTAGGCACTATAGACTGGATGTGTTCGCTTCGGCAGACGCTTCCTTTGGCCAGAGAGTGCCCCAACAGTTGCATAGGGCAGTGGTCACTCCAGCCCCAACGGATACCCGCCCATAGGACTACCATGCTTTGGTATGTCCCATTCCTGGCCTATCCTGCAATCCCACTGGAGAAGCGGTGTTGGTCCTACCTGAACGCCTTTTCTCAGTGGAGGTTGCAGGGTAGGCCAGTCCCACCCTGAAGACCATAGGGTCTGGAGTCAGGGGGGGGGCTACTAATGTCTGGATCAGCATTTGTTCTTGCAGCTGCGCCATTGTCGATAACTGGAGCCTGAAGGAGAGGCAAGGAGGCGTGGCTGTAAAAATGATGACTCAGTCTCTAGGCAGAAGGACAAGGTCAACACCTATTCCTGGCCTATCCTGCAACCTTCACTGAGAAAAGCTGTTCAGATAGGACCAACACCCCTTTTATCTTGTGGTGTCTTTGGTGGGAGCAAACCCCACACTCACTAGTGCTGATGATGTTACCTACTTAGGACATGAAATGTCTGCAAGCAAACAAGTAAGTGTAGAGAACACCAAGGACTATATAGTTCAACTTTGAGCTGCAGATATTTTCTTCTATTGGATTAGCACCTTTTCATTTGCATTGACCTAGTTTTCATTAGCAGCTTTCTTTATGGCTTGGGCATGTAGGTAACTGTATTATTGTCTGCTCCAGGAAGAACTGATCTGTTTGGTCCATAGACATTCCTCCCCTCCCCAAATGAAATGGGGGAACCATGTTGTTATTTGTTGGGGGCCTCCTACTATGGCATGGGTGTCAAACTCGGACCGTGTCATGTTACATCACGAGAAGTATCGCAACATTTTTTGCCTTTGCGGAGCTGGGGTGGGCTTGGCCTGTGCGTGATGCATCCGGCCCGCAGGCCACCAGTTTGACACCCCTGTTTATGGAATAGCTCCAGAGGTTCAGATGGCACTCCTTCTTTCTGTGTTTCAGAGGGCAATTAAGAAAGAGCTGCATGGCAATTGATTCATGAGCTACGGAAGAACTTCTCTGATACTAGAGTTTGTGTGCATTTTGCGGGTAGGGAAAAGTGTTAGTGTTTGTTTTACAGATTCTATTTGTTGTTACTGTGACTCTGTTAGATTTGGCAGTATGTAAGTATTTTTTATCAGTTGATTAGTTAGCTTAAATATGATTCCATACACTTTCCATCTTACCAACCCTCAATTTCCTAACTGCACAGTTAGATAATATACTAATATACTGTAAATGCTGTTATACATAAATAAAACAAAGATTTTTCTTAAAATCCACAGGGAGAATCATATTCTGTCCTTTTTCTAGAAACTGGAAGATAGTGATTGTAAGACAGATCTGTGCTGCCTACACCGAAGCGGTTCCTATGATTACCTAATTTGTTCAACTACAATTTATTCTGGTTATTTGACTTGCCACTTTGAAATATTTTCTGCTTCTCTTTTCCTGTGTGTACTCAGACTGACAGGCAGTGTATCAGTGTAGTTGTAACAGCGCTTAAGTGTACAGTGACATTTTCACAGCTCTCTAGTGTAATATGAAAGACAACTTTATAGCTTTATCTGGAGCAGCTGTTTCTGTTCTGTAGATTGTGGTAGGGTGGAGTGACAGGGAAGAAAGTCCATAGGTTTTACAGCAGATTAGGCTGTAATTGACCTGTGTCCTTAAGCAGGCCTGCAATCTTAACATCTACCTATGTGGCCTTGGCAGGATAAGTGAGCTTTGGTTTTCTGTAGTCCAGGAATGGTCAGCATGTTACCCTCATCCTGGTTTGCAGATAATTTAAATAATTAGCAATGGGAAGAATGTAACTGTTTTATAAGCAGAAACAGAAGCAATTGAAGCATTTTGAAAGAAGAATTGGGGTGTTATTTAATAGTTTTTCTTGATATTTCACAGCATATATTTTAGCAATCATAGTTACTAAACTTTTGGCATGTGTCAGTTATTTCTATAAAATAAGAGGATGGGATTGAGACTGATACTAGTGTGTCTTAGAGTAGCTCAGTGAGTTTCTGAGTGAGATTTGAAGTAAGGGCTTCCAATTAAATATTTTTATTACTATGGGATAATCACAACTATGTTAACATTAACATAACAATTAATGATGATGATGATGATGATGATGATGATGATGAAAAAGTCATAGAAAATGAAGAAGTTAAATTGCTCTGAAACTTCAGAATCCAGACAGACAGGTACCTGCCACATAATACCCCGGGCTTAACAGTTGTCGATAAGAAAGACAAAAATGTCTGGATAGTGGATGTGGCAGTGCCTGGAGACAGCAGAATAGAAGAGAAAGAGTTGGAGAAGATAACAAAATACAAAGATCTACAAATAGAAATAGAACGACTGTGGCAAAGGCAAGCAAGGGTAGTACCAATAGTAATAGGCGCCTTGGGTACAGTCCCAAAACAACTGGAGCACCACTTGAATACCATAGGCATTGACAAATTTGCCATCAGTCAATTGCAGAAGGCGGCTTTATTTGGAACAGCTTCCATCCTGTAACGATATCTGTAACACCGTCAAACATCCAGATTTGCCTATACCAGGTCCTTGGTAAGGACTCGAAAGGTAGACAAAAATGCCAAACCCAGTCTGAACATCTGGCTGACTGTGCAAATAATAATAATAATAATAATAATAATAATAATATTAATAATAATAATAATAATAATAATAATCATAACAGAATAGAGAATCATGTTTAATGAATAAAAGAGAATAATAATAATAATAATAATAATAATAATAATAATAATAATAATAATAATAATAATAATAATAATAATAATAATAATAATAATAATAATAATAATAATAATTTGTTGTTGTTGTTGTTAAAGTTAGAGTTGATGGGCCCAAGAAGTCATGACATCCTCCTTATGGAACATTGTCTGCCTAAAGTGAAATCAGCTCTATCCCTATTTAGTTTCCAGAAGTCCCTCAAGACATGACTTCGTCAGAGGCCTCTGGGTCTTAGGAGACCGGTGACATCTTGAAGTGGCTCTCTTGTTAATCTAATCTCTTATGTGCCATATGTTTTTTTTTTAACTTCATAATAATGATTTCTTGAATGCATTTTACTGTTTTATATCTTTGTTATATCACAAGTCACTTCTTGTGATAAGGGCAGCTATATAAATAGCATATGTAAATATATAAATAAATTACAAACCTCCATAGTTCAAAACCAATCCTTTGAAGTTTTACTTCAGAATTATAGGAAGCTGATGCATGTAACTTGATATTTTTTGCAGTATACTTCTCCCAAACAGTCATGCATTGTTTCAGCACCAATTTTGAGACTACATACAATCTCCATTTTAAGTGGACATACTTTCATCTAAGAAAATCAACTTGAAAATAAGATGCTACCTTGCATTCAATTTATTTAGATGTAATATTCTAAAGAAGCTTTGCATATCAATACATTTCAGTAGAGATCAAGATAATGTACATAAAGTGAATGATATCTTGTTTTAAGTAATTGGAGGAGTGGGTTTTTGTGCAACAGTCCTTGTGAGTTTGGTTTGCCTTTTGCCTGTGACAAAGACGTATGAACCTAGTTCTAAGGACTATTCAGAAATGTTTAGAATACGAAAATTGTCAAAGACACTCTTGCTTCATAACAATATGAAGCAACATACAATTCTTGCTGTGATTCCTGTAAGAACATCTCTTTGCCTCTTATGGGAAGAAACAGTTAGCTTGCATCTGTGTTTTAAACTGCTTGTTAATCAGTGAAGTCAGATTATGAGCCAATGTACTGCATTGTGTGTAATGCTGCACAAGTTTTAATTTGAAATGGGAGTGGTACAAAATTACTCTTAAGCCAGAATAGTTTATACTTTATGCAGAAGTACTCAAATTGAGGAATTATATTCTGTCCTTCAGTAAAGAAATGACTGTTTCTGGAAAAGTACCTACAGCTGTCCAGAAGGTATGGTTATTTAGGTTTCTCATCTCATGTTGCCTTTAAGTGCAGTTGATCTGTGCGGCACTGTTTGAATACTTGCCCTTTCTTGTCCTGTTTCTCCCCCCCAGACCATTTTCCATCTCATAATTGGAATGTTTTACAATGATAATGAGGTTGGCAAGCACAGGGCTTTTTACTTGCTGCCAAAGTAAAATATGCAAACAAGAAAAGCAACAGCTTCTTCCTTTCTTCTTTCCCCACCACTTGCAATGAGGTGGCTGGTACCACTTTGTTCATGCTGCAAGAAAGATAGAATGTCCTGCCTACAATTTCTGACAGATGGCCTGGAATCAATCCACATTGAGCAAGATAGGGCACTGTCACACACATTGGCCATTCTACTGTTTATGATTAAACAGGGAAAAGACAGTTTGTCTGATTTTATTCAAAAGCAAAGCACTATGTACACTCTGTGCAAAGGAAACCTTGCAAATACTATGGAGAAATACAAATTACAAATTTGGAAGATTCTGTGTTCCAGATAGAAATATAGATTTAAAAACGTAGAAGATCAAAGCTAAAAGTAAAAGAATAGGGTCATTTTGCCACCATAAATCTTCAAAATATAAGTTGAGAAATCTAGCTCCTGATTTGTAGCTGAGTACATTTGTGAACCTCAGCTATCTTTCTTTCAGAACTGTGTGAACATATGTACAGTAGTTTCTCTTCCCCTGGAAGAAGAGTGGAATAGAAGTGTGTATGTGAATATATGCCACTTCATTTCTCTTTTCATTTCTTAATGGTTGCCTTTTCACAATCAAATTACTTGGTGCAGGTTTATCTGAAAAATCAATTTACTGTACTAAAGCTTCTTGGGGGGGATGAGTGGGGATCTTTTTTTTTCTGGATGGATTCATCTGAGGTGAAGTGGGTAGTCACTGGGGAGAACTATTTTAACTGTTAATTTCTTCGACTGGAGCCTGGAAGAGGCTTGTTAGTTTATGATTTAACCTTTCAGTGTTAAGCAACTTGGTAAATTTGCAGCCAAAATGGCCTCATACTGGAAAAGAAGACTGTTTGGTTTGCAATAGTACAAAAATCTGTTAAGTCCTAAAATAGACAACTTCCCCATCATTCTCAGTGAAGAAACCAAGTCTATTCAGAGAGCATGGAATGCTACCACCTTGAAACTAGAGTGTGTAGTGCTGAATGGAGTGCTGTGGAATTCACCCACACTCCCCATTGCGAAATTTGTTATAATTTCCCATTTATTTATTTATTTATTTATTTATTTATTTATTTATTTATCAGAAAGCACACACGTGGTTGTAACAACCTGCCACATTTATTTTCAAGAAGTATCTGTGGGACGTATGCAGTCCTGTAAACATTTTTTCTTTTTTTTAAAAAAAAGATGACACTAGTGCTTGTACCATGCTGGGTTTTTAAAATCACAGAATTTAAAATTACAGTTTATTAAAAAACAAGTGAGCTGGGAACGCCAGCCTACACTGTTTAGCTGACGGACCCGGAGGAGACCAACTCTGTGGGATCTTACCGGTCTCTGGGAGCTATGTGGTAGAAGGCGGTCTCGAAGATAGCCTGGTCCTGAGCCATATAGGGCTTTAAAGGTAATAACCAACACCTTGAATTGTGCCCGGAGACCAATAGGGAGCCAGTGCAGCTCACGGAGTATTGGTGTAATATGGGTGTACCTAGGTGTACCCATAACAGCTCGCGCAGCTGCATTCTGGACCAACTGTAGTCTCCGAACACTCTTCAAGGGTAGCCCCATGTAGAGTACGTTGCAATAATCTAACCGTGAGGTGACAAGGACATGAGTGACTGTGAGGAGAGTCTCTTGATCCAAGTAGGGTCGCAGTTGGTGCACCAAGTGAACCTGTGCAAATTAATGTAGGAGCTGGCATCTTTTCCAGATGCTGACTGCCATGAATCCCAAATACAGTAATGAAACACTAACATGATCAACATTTCACAATAAGCTTTGTAAGTATTTTGATGTGGGTATGGAAACAGTGTTAAACCCTTAATGCTTTTAGCCCTTCTGAAAACAGTGATCTGAAATGGGCAGATTAAAAGAACTTTTGATAATTTGAAATACAGTACATACCACTTTAAAGAGTACAGTGACTCAGCAAATATGTTTATATAAGAAAGAAATCTGCAGTTTTCCAGTGAAAGACTTTAGGGGCAAGCTAAAAATACTTGTTTTGTAATATTGGGCTTTGCTTTCTTATTGTGTTCTTTTTTAGATCATCCATGTTTTATTTTTATTTTTTTCTGGTGAAAATAATTTCATTGAAAATAAAAATTGAAAAGAGGAAATATTTTGAAACATTGAGGTTAATACTATCTAATACGATGGACAGTCACCATGCACAAAAGGTTGCTGGCTATGTTAACTATTAAGACTTTGTGCCCTGTGATTATTCCTGGATAGCTTAGTTCTAATTTTACAAATGTGAGCTAACATCAGCCTTTGTATTTTATTGATTTTATATGAGATATTGCTCATCCTTGTTCACCTAGACAAATAGTTTAGTTTGAAATTTATCCTTGTTTTGTTTTTCACAATAATCTTAATATTCATAATACTTATTTTCTTGCACGGAAAAGTGAAGGACTAAAAGATAGTATTTCTTATATTAACAGGAGAAGAGAAGCTATTCTTGTTCACAATTTCATCCAGGAAGCAGAATTGCTGGTCAGTGGTAGTCTCTTTATTTTTAAACTTAAATGACAGCGATGACTTGTTGACAAAAGAGTGACATGTGTTAGTATTTTGGTCCTCTTGGTAGTGGATGGTGTCATAATGTATTTCTAGAGTACAGTTCAGAGGTTTATATTCAATGTGCCTGGTGCTCAGAAATGAATCTATATAGGTGATTATGGTAGCTCCTATCCCTTTTCCTTTTAGCAGATTTCAAACCTAATTCCCAAAGTGTTCTTTTATACTCAAAGGGGTTTTAATGTGTGTGTATGTTTGTGTGTGTATAAGTATAGTTGACAGTAAGCAAGTTCTCAAAATAATGCTGCTTTGTTATATTGTAACTGAGCACTTCAGATGGAGAACCACTCATGAAAAGTCTCCACAATAGTTTATTGCTAGTCAGCTATATTATAAGAATTTCACCAGACTAACTGCACTCCCTTGGGAACGGCAAGATAAGGCTTCAAGTATTCTGGGGGAAGTCTGGCCTGTGTCATTACTGCAGTGCAATAACTCTAAAGTTGGGCCCCTCTTGACCCCTCCCTCCAATCTAGTTGGAGATTTGCCCACACATATATTCTCAATTGGTTATTTTTAATATTGAACATGTAGAATGAAAAATATAAATAAATATATTTGTAGCCCTTAGAGCCCCTCCTATTGCCTAACTCTGTCCTTGATACTTACCCTTTTCCACTGGGCTAACCATAAAAGAACCCATAAAAAAGTAAAATCCTTCCTGTCCTGAAATTCTTAGCTTTTATTTGATGTTAAAAGGAAAGTGGACCCTGAAATATTGTCCAGATGGATATTTTTATACTCATTACGATCTCTTATCACTGCATTAGTGGGTAGCTTTGGATCCATTGATCTCAGTTTGACTTATTTTTCATAAAATAGGAATAATAATTTAACAGACATATCAAAATGAACAAGTGAAGCCTTTTAAAGCTCAAAGTGCTATGCATGTTTGAGTGCTTCTACACTTGAGAACTCCTATAGGCAGTAGGAACATATGTAACTGGTATGTATCATTTCAAAGATCTTTTGTTACTCTGGAGTTTTGCTGTGCTATAAAAAAAGCTTTATAGAATCCAGATGTGGTTATAATTGGTCAGTGTTCATTGTTTTAATAAGCTGATGCAATTAAGTCAGGTGCTGGGATGATTTTAGCCTTTTGTTTTAGATGTCCATTTCAGAATGCAGCCTGTTACCTTGAATCAAATTTCTGATTGCTTTTCCTCTCTAAAAATGCCCCTATGAGGATTTTGCCTCTTTATATGGTTTTGATTTGTAATATTTGCTGTAACATCTGAAGTGGCAAAATATACTTAGTGCTTTTCCTCCAGATGATACTTTGCAAAACCAGTGTAAATTATGTTGGGGGAAGGAAAACGCTAATGATTATACTTCTTTCTAATAGTAAACTGTGCTACCCATAGAAAGGTTTTTTTTTTCTTTGAGTAAATTGCTACAGTTGCAGAAAGAAATTATTTTGTGGAGGAAAAAAATAAAAGATGCACTAGTCTAAGTCCAAGAAGCCAATTTGCAGTGCTCAACCACTTTTCACAGGCCTATTCATTTTACTGCCTGTGCTATTCAGAAAAGGGTGTCTTGAGAAGTTTCTTGTAAGCTTATACTTCATAACGCTTGAATCTGCAATATGAAGTATATAATACAGGGAGGACTCAGAGCTTCCCTTCCCTCTATTTTACCCCCCAGACAACAACAACAACAAAACAACAAATGTTGCTCCGCCTCCTTTCTGGAAATGTAGTATGATCATTATGGCTGCCAAGCCTTTATTTTCTTTTGTGTTCAACTGTCATGTGCAGTAAACAATAAGTGGGAAAGTACTTCTGAGAAAGTTACAGTATTGCCCTTGAATTAGTTATGAACAGACATTGTGCAGATTTATATTGAACCTTATTGTCTTTTTTAAACTCTGCCTTGACAAATTGAGAATGTAAATATTCAATAACCTTTTAAATGTGTCTTACCAGAGGATTCATGAGATAGGAATCTTTCAATATGTTCAAAGCATTAACCAATTCTTCTAGACCATGCCTATACAACATAACAGTAACAGGTCAATTCCAGTCCCTTCCCTTGGGTATTTCTAGCCTCCTAGAGCATTTCTCTGTATCTGTTGCAGCTCATTGTAACCCGCTTTGGGGATCATCTGCAGGCTACAGAAACCCATCAGTGCAATGTAAGATGATGGTGACAAAGAGGGCTGATTGTAAGCTTCCCAGGTACATCTAGTTGGTCACTTCTCAAAATAGAACACTGGATTAAATCTTTCTGTCAGTATAGCTAGGCTGTCTTGTTTAGAAGTACAGAGAAGTGAAGTAATAAATGAGGGTTATCAGAGAAAAGTTGCAAATGGATGAAAGTATATATTTGTGTTCTTTATTGCAATCGGTACTCTACAAACAACTTCATATAGCTAATGTTAGGTTCATGATTATTAAGGAGGAGTAATCCTGAAAAAGTAAAAGAAAAGAAAAGAAAAGAAAGGCTGAAAGCGGCCCATAGGATGCCAAAATGCTTCTTTGCAAAGAGCTCCTGGGCAGGTCTGGGACTGTTTTCCCACTATGAAAAATGGGGGGGGGGGAGCCAAAAGCAATCCCTGAGCCACAATGTGCCAAAATGCCTCTTTGCAAAGAGCTCCTGGGCAAGGCTGGCTTTGCACTGCGAAAAAAGAAAAAAGCTGAAGGCACCTTCTCCCCCCCCCCCTTTCACAGCATGAAAGAAGCCTCAGCCTAAGAGGTCCTAGAATGCAGGGTGATCAGGGTGATTGGGACATGTGATTCTTGTGCTGCTTGCTGCCCCATAAGGTAGGGCACAGGACAGCCAAAAGGGCAGCAATGGCATGGAGGGGTATGGGGCGGGGCAAAATTGGAGACAGTCCCTTATTTTTACTGAGGCTTGGAGCTGAGAGGGACCAAGCCCGGGGTGGGTTCTAACTTACCTCGCTGCCAGTTCGCTTCCTCCCACACTGTGGGCGCGCGCGTGCTTTGCGCATGCGCGCATGCGCAGTGCTGAAAATCCAGCTTCTGTGCATGCGCAGAAGCAAAAAAGAGCTGCGCGTGCGCAGAAGCCAAAAACAAGATGGTGGCGCCTATGGCACCACCGAGAGAGCCGGTTCAGGGGCGTGTCCAGAAATTCCCGCTACCGGTTCTAAAGAACCGGCCCGAACCAGCTGGAACACACCTCTGGACCAAGCCCACAATGGCTTGGATTGAAGTTGGTCCTTCACTTAACAATGGCAACAGGAATTGCTGAGATTGTAGTCGCTAACTGATGCGGTCATGTGACATCTCTCTATATGATTGTATTGCTTTGTGACCAAAGTTCTGGTCCTAATTGTGGTTGTAAGTCAAGGGCTATCTGTATTTGACAGTCATTTTCTTTTATGGTACTTTTTCCACACAGCGATCTGCAGGGAGTGGGAAGATTAGAACAAGTTGTTTCTGCACTACTAGCAGAAAAATTCAGCTGGAGCCCTTCTGTCTGTAGAATGTTTTTGTTGAATTGATGTTTCCATGAAGTTAAGCTCAACTTGAAGGGGACTTTACAAGTATTCATTATTTTAAATTCTTATATGTCAATACCGTTAGAAGAATATGTGGCATGTAATACTGCTTTTTAAATAGCTCCTAGCTATTTAAAGGAGCCTTTATCATTATCATTGTTTTAAATTCTTTAAATGGCAATACCTTATTAGAAGAATATGTCATATGTAATAAGTAGTAAAAAGTAGTAGCCGCTACTGCTTTCATTCAGGGCAAATACATAGCCACTCCTCTTTTTCCCTAAAGCAAGCTCTGTGAGGTAGGTTCAGCTAAGAGAGAATGAGCAAAAGTAACCAAATCAGCAGAGGCGCGGAAATCAGCTGTGCCACGGAAATCAGCTGAGCCAGAAAGAAGGAAATATAGGACAGGATAGGGCGGGGGCAGGTGGGCGGGGCCAGTTGATTGTCAGAACTACCGGTTTGCCCCAACCGGTCCGAACCGGCAGCAGCCCACCACTGGAAATCACCACTATTGTTCAAAATAGTGTGCATCTAAGTACTGTGTAATTTTTGTATTTATAGTCCATCTTATCTCTGTAAATTCAAGGTAACCCATATGAGGGTCTTGCCAGTTTTTCTTCACAACTGTTCTGATCTAGGCTTCCTGATAAATAATACCACACACACGGAGTCCCAAAAACCTCTTTTTATTTAAACGGCTGTGAATTCTGTTCATTCCCAGCCGTAATAAGTCCCAAACAAGATTACTGTATTTTTCGGAGTATAAGATACACTTCCCCCCCAAAAAGAGGGTGGAAATGTTGGTGCGTCTTATACACCGAATACAGCCATATTTGGCCTCTCGAAGCCCCACCCCACGTGAAAACGGGTGCACAGAGGGTTTGGGAGGTCTGCAGAGTGCTCCTGGGGGCTTGGGGAAGGCAAAAACGCCCCCGTTTTTTGCAAAAAATGGGCAAAAATGGCCCGTTTTTCACAAAAATGGGGTGTGCAGAGGGTTTGGGAGATCTGCAGAGTGCTCCTGGGGGCTGGGGGAGGGCAAAAACCGTTTTTTTTCTTACTTACCTCTTCGAAATCTTGGTGCGTCTTATACACTGGTGCGTCTTATAGTCCGAAAAATACGGTATTCCATTGTCCTGCAAATTGAGGCCTTTCCCACCAGACTCATAGTGCATAAGTCCATCAAATTTTATTAACTCTCAGCTTCTTAATTGCTCAAATCTTAGTTAACATCTTCCGCAAATTTTCCTCTTCATTTGATCACGTTGATGGAGTTCATCCAATATTATCAATCTTCTGTTTCTGTGCTTGAGAGCCAAGCAGATATCTAGATGCCTAGCTCATAGTGAAAGTCTCTGACAGCCAACATTTCTGACCAGAATCCTTTACCAGAAGCTTGCATGCGCGCATTGGGAACAGGCTCCCCCTGTTCCTCTGCCTTGCTCATGTCAGCCTCTGGAGCAGGGGTGGGTTCCAACTTACCTCGCTGCTGGTTCGCTCCCTCCCGCGCTGTGTGGGTGCGCTGCGTGGGCGCGCGCATGCGCAGTAACAAAAAATAAAAAATAACAACCACAAAAACAAAAACAAAAAACAAAGCCGAAAAAAAGATGGCGACCGCATACACAGTGCCGGAAGTCGGCTTCTCCGCATGCTCAGAAGGAAAAAAAATAAATTAAAATTAAAAAATAAAATTAAAAAAAATAAAAAAAAATTCAAAAAAAAGATGGCGGCCCCCCCGGAGCGGCACCGCCCGCCCCGGGGGGGTGACGTCATCGTGACATCACCACCGGGTCGCTACCGGTTCGGGAGAACCGGTCTGAACCGGGAGGAACCCACCCCTGCTCTGGAGGCTCTGGAGTCAGCACAGAACTTCCCGATGGCCCGGGCTGGATCTCTGCCTCTGGCACCGAGCCTTCTCCAGACTCCAGGCCTGGCCCATGTTCCTCCCCAGCCTCCTTGCTGTCCGACTCTGCTGCCAGCTCCGCAGGCCGCTGGCGGACCACAACAACAACAAAAATATGTCAGATGAATTGAATCAAGAAAGTAGAACTCAAAAAAAAACTACCAGTGAGCTTGATTCATTACCTATGTAGGTAACATTGTCAGTGTAAGGAACTAAACAGCTTACTGACTGTTTGTATACTATATAGTGGCTTGCCTTGCCAGTCTTGGAGGAACGGAATGGAGTCTTGGAGGTGGTGGAATGTCTTCTTGATGACTCATTGATTAGGGAATTGTTTCCCCCGTGATTGTTTATCTGGTGCTGTTTCCTGCTTTTCTAGGTGTTGGCAGCTGGAGAAGGATGTGTTTTACCCTGTTTGCTTTCTTCCTAGGCTTTTGATTGTATCCTTTAAATAATATGCAAATGAATTCATCTCTATCTACTGATGGGTAATTTTTTAAAATGCCAAGCTTCCAGGAATTCCCTAGCATTTTAAAATTTGGTTTGATCTAAATGTTAACAGTTTTGCAGTTAAAACTGGAGTTGAGTCTGTCCATGGTTTGCTAGCACTTGGGTAGTGAGAGTTGTTTTCCAATAAACTTTGGTCCCTAATTTACTGTTGTTTCCTCTGTTGATGAAAATATCCAGGAAAGGTAGTATGGCATTGTTTTCTTCTTTCTCAAATTTTATTCCTTTAAAGTTATTATCTCATGTTTTCTTGTCTGTTCTGGTTTGGGGAGAAACCTCAGTAACAATGATGATTAACAATTATATTGTATTGTGAGGTTTAAGTACAAGTGGAGTTTTTGGAAAGCCAGATATATACTTCCATTTGATCAAAATGGTTCATGATTTCATGATTGAAACACTAGGCTTTAGGAAACATGGAAATGGGGCGTTGGTTCTTACCTGATACGCCCTTTTTCCGAGAATCGAAGGAAGAGTCCAGGATGGGTTAGTCTAGCCCCCATAGCTCTATGGACTGGGTTGAATTTTCTGAGGATCCGCCTCCCTGATGACGTACTTCCCCAGTCGACAATAAGTCCGAAGCGAATGGCGCAAGCTTCCAGTGGAATCCATCACACTCGGTCAGACCACCTCTGAGAAGCCTGCAGAAACATTAAGATCCCGGACCCCTGTCGGCCGGCTACACCAGACCTCAGGGTGGGACTGGACTCTTCCTTCGATTCTTGGAAAAAGGGCGTATCAGGTAAGAACCAACGCCCCTTTTCCCTCATATCGAAGGAAGAGTCCAGGATGGGACATACCAAAGGTAAGGAGGCCACGAGGGCGGGCAATGCTCAATCACGGATCCCCGGTTCCTCATGTACCCGCTGTAGCACTCGCCGGCCAAACGCTGCGTCAGCCGACGCAAACGAGTCGATGCGGTAGTGACGGATGAAAGGAGAAACCGATGTCCATGTCGCCGCTCTGCAAACCTCCTCTGCCGTAGCCTGCGTAGCCCAGGCGGCCGTCGTGGCCGCACTCCTGGTTGAATGTGCTGTCACACCTTGAGGCACGGGAAGCGACTGCGTCTGATAGGCGTGAGCGATGCAGGCCCGCAGCCACCGACCGACCGTGAAAGATGAAATCTTATTGCCGAGCGATGACGGTCGGAACGACACAAACAAAGCCTCCGTCTTCCTGATGGGCGCTGTTCTGCGAATGTAGATGCGAAGAGCCCTCCGCACGTCCAGCGTATGCCATCTGATCTCCAATTCTCGTCGCGGCTCCGGACAGAAGTTGGGTAAAACCAACTCCTGAGCGCGATGGAAGATGGAGTTGACCTTGGGCAGGAACACCGGATCCAGTCGCAGCACCACCCTATCTGCATGGAAGGTGCAAAGGTCTCTGCGCGTAGACAACGCCGCTAACTCCAATATGCATCTTGCCGACGTGATGGCTACCAAAAACGCCACCTTCCATGATAAAATGCGTAGAGAAGCTTCCCGCAGAGGTTCAAACGGAGGCCTGGTTAACGCTTGCAGCACCAGGGACAAATCCCAGGTGGGGTAGCGGTGAATGGGCGGAGGTTTGAGATTTGCGGCTCCCCGCAAAAAAAGGTGGACTCTCGCATGATGAGCCAGTGATGGCCGGTCCCCAGACTCCCAAACCGATGCCAAAGCAGCAATCTGTCGTCTTAAAGTATTAGGCGAGAGGCCCTTTGCGAAGCCACTCTGGAGAAATTCAAGAATATGTTCAACCGCCACCCCCCGAGGGTCTAAGTGGCACTCGCTGCACCAAGCACAGAAGACTCTCCAGGTCGCCTCATAAATACATGTAGTGGAGGGCCGCCTGGCCGCCTGCATCATCCGGATGACTTCTGTGGAGAACCGCTCCCGGACTAAGAGGCCCCGCTCAACTTCCAGACGGCTAGCTGGAACCACTGGGGGTCTGGGTGTAGGACTGGACCCTGGCTGAGGGTGACCCGCTCCGGCGGGATTCTCCAGGGCAGTGCGGTTGACAGCCCGACCAGATCGGCAAACCACGGGCGCCTGGGCCAGTGAGGAGCCACCAACAACAACTCCGCGCGTTCCCGCAGCACCTTCCTG
>QLTV01002702.1:3160801-3181874 GCA_003457575.1 Thermophis baileyi
GCCTCTGCACAGCCCCCCCCCCCAGCATGCTCATTGTTAAGATTGCTAAGCAATCAATCCTCGCTCCTTCGAGCACCCGAAGGCAGCCTGAGGCAATCACTCACTGAGAATGCAAACGATTCCGTCAGTCACAGCAGCAAGAAGAATCACGGATGAAGCCCAAAGGATAAAATAAAAACAGGGAAAAAGTCCAGGCTGGATTACTGGAACAACTAATAAAACAACCCAGAGCTCTCTGGAGCTAAAGGAAAATTGTCCATGAGCAGAGGACTGGATTGAAAGACTGGGGAAGTACGTCATCAGGGAGGCGGATCCTCAGAAAATTCAACCCAGTCCATAGAGCTATGGGGGCTAGACTAACCCATCCTGGACTCTTCCTTCGATATGAGGGAAAATCATCAGTCTTTTCTTTCCATAGCCTTGGGCATATTTTTTTCTATAATGTTTTCCCCATAAAGAGGTGGACTGTTTTTCTACCACCTTGGCAAACTAGGTACGCTATAATGACTCCAGGGTTTATTGAGTATTATGCTGTAATACTAAGTATATAAAACTACCTTATCTCTTTTTTTAATGCAGAACAGCTGAGGTTTGTAATTTCATTAAAAATCTGCTTTTATTGAAAATATAAAAATAGTGCTTAGCAGTGATGATTTAACTTTAAGGCAACATAACAGATCAATAATGGAACTATAGCTTAAACCAAACAGGAAACTAATTATATTTCACCTACTTTCTTTAATGATTTAAAATACTAATATAAAACAACATAAATTATGTTTCAGATAACAGTGTTTGTGCATAGTTCATAGGGTGATGGGCAGTTAAGAAATAGGATAAATAAATAAATTAATACATACATACATACATACATACGTACATACTTCACCAGTATTCTTGTTTCTTTGATATAAGTATTCAGTAATTTGTTATTATTTCTTTGATATAAGTATTCAGTAATTTGTTATGACTTGGTTTTTAATTCTTGGACTATAGTATTCATACTGTTGTGTAGAAGTTCTAAACTTTGTAGTACTATGCCCACTTAAGCAATAAATAATGTTCTTTGATCACCCCTGAACAGAACAAATGATTTCATTAGTTAAACAAGAAATAAAGATACCACTTAGATGTAATAATTATTTTTTAATCTCTGTTGGGAGCTTTGAAAAGTTCTAGGCTAATCAGGCTTTCTAAAATTGTTCAGTTCTCCCTGTTAGTTGCTTGTGGAAGGGTCCTGATCCCCAGCTTGAGAAATCTTGTTGTAGACTTTTATATCTCATTAAAAGTTAACTTGTTTGCTTTTCTTTCTTTTCTTTCTATCTGCATATAGTATAATCAGACGCATGTTAAATTTTTAAAGTATTTTTCTTTAACAGAACAAAAGTGCCAAGTTAATAGTTAAAATGCATTAAACCAATTAACTGTGAAATGTCGGAGTTACAGTAATATATTTCATTTGTTGTTTGAGTTAGTCTTAGGTAAGTGTGGAAGTTGTAATTGCCTTTATCTTTACTGCTCCTTCACTGAAAAGTATGCTGACATGATATGTAGAATTATCTATACTGCTAGTTAAGAATTGTCTCTTTTGTGGATATAAATAGGCGCTGAGCAGAAACTGCTTAGTATTCATTTATTTTCTTGGCAATCATACAAATATGTTTTTGATTTCCCCGTCTAGCCAACAGGTCTGGAATTCCCAAGTAGTTCCTCATCCTACTCAACACTGAGTTTAGGGAGGGTGGGGTAAGTGCTGCTACCTACAGAGGCAGCATCTCATACAAATTGATTCAAAGAAAAGTTTGCATTGTTTACAGTTTGCATTGGAGGGTACTGATAGTTTAACTTAATCCAAACTGAACATTTTTGAATGACAACTAAATTACAAACTTTACAATATTCGATTGCAAACATTGTGTATTCTTGCAAGTTACTCAGAAGTAGTATTTCTTCATGGCTGGGATAATGTAACAGTTGATGAAATGTCAGTGGTTCTGTGTAACAGTGAAAACTAGGGAATACAGTTATTCCCCAGGCAAGTTGCGAAATAAATCTAAGTGAACATTTTTTCTTCGGTCTTTGGTTCCTCCAGTCAGTGCAGCATGAATAAAACTGCCTTTTACAATATTACCAACTGTATCCGCTCCAAGTAATACAATGAGAGGCAGCATGTTTTGATTTTTGCTCAGTGTTGATATATAAGCTCATACATTTTTCTTGAGATGGATTTGTACATAGTGCTAGTGAGAGCTGAAGATTTGGATTTTACCCCTAAGTTTGTAGATGCTTATTTCAGTAGCCTAATTGGCAGCACAACATTTTATCTTCCATAGTTGGAGGGAGTAGATCCTGCCTAGAATTCTAGGCAAGGTAGTATTTTAATCTTCTGTAGTTCTATATACCGGTAGTAGATTCAATCCAAAATCATTAATAAAAGTATTTGTTGGCAATTTTTCAGTGTAGTTCACACCTGAAAACCTTGAATAATATTCTTGGCAGCCTACTGATTATATTACCATTTTCAGCAAGGCTTGTGTAATCTTTAAGTAATAGTGTACAAATTTTGAAAACCTGAATACAATAGAATAGACTTCTTTATTGGCCAAGTGTGATTGGACACACAAGGAATTTGTCTTTGGTGTATATGCTCTCAGTGTACATAAGGAAAATAAAATACATTCATCAAGAATAAAAAGATACAACACTTAGTGATAGTCAAGGTTACACTTGAAATTGCAAAAAAAAAAAAAGAAAGAAAGGAAAGAAAGAAGGAAGGAAGGAAGTCAGGAAGGCAGGCAGGCAGGCAGGCAGGCAGGCAGACAGACAGACGCCAGATGTCCAAAGTTAGCAGCAGTCTCGGGCAAAGTAAAAGGCAAATGGCACTTTTCAAATCCTGGAATTAGGAGAAAAATAGCCCCTTTCTCTTTATCTTGCTAAACCCTCGCATTTTGATACAGGTTTAAACATAATTCTTGCACAGAGGTAAACCTTAAAGTCAATAGGACAATACAACCAAAGGAGGGGAAATCATTAAAACAGTGACAGAGGGAACATCTAATAAGCTTTAGTGGCCAGGAGGTTGGCCTATTAATAGCAATTAAGAACAGCACTAGATACTGTGATTCACACTGTTGAGTTACAGCCATTTAACAAAGGCCTTGAGTGTAAACAGGAAGAATTTCGGATTGTATGCTTGAGCTTCATCTGAGAGACCTAACCTATTCAGTGGTACTGGGGAAATCTAATAAGACTGAGGATAAGACTGATTAAGAAATTGGAAAACTGATACTATTGCAGACATCAAGGATATGTATGATCTATCTGTTTTGGGAAAGGCATCAAAGGATGCAGCAATGTGCGTTATTACTGTATGGCAGAAATATGGCAGAAATCTGTGAGATATCTTCTACTGTTCATATTTCAGTAGTGAATTCATTGGTAAACCAGTGACTACAGGTAGTCCTTGACCTATAACCATAATGGAGCCTGCCCATTATGGCCTCATATTGTGACAGTTGCTAATCAAGTTTGTGTGTTTAATGAGTCTCATCTTCCTCCTCTCCCTGCTGCAGTCAATAAATGGAGCACAGGATGCCTCAGGGATGCCCCGAGAGATTTAGCACACTCCCCATCACACACTTACTTCTTGAAAATCTCCACAGCTCTGGACCTTATGTTGAGGTAAAAAAGGCAGGCCACTCCATTCCTCCTCATCCCTGGGCCAATGCAACTGCATCATAAAAGCAGCCATCTTTTCAATGTATTCAGTCCAAGCCCTGCAAGGACTTGGCAGGGTAGGGTGATGGGGATAGGTAGGAAGGCACTGCAACGTCCCTGCGGTCAGTTGTAAGGGTGAATGACTGTGGGGTACTACAGCTGCTATAACTTAAAAAAGGGCTGCAAGTAGTTTTTGGAGGAGTCTGCCATAACTTCAAATGGTCCTTAAGTGACCAGTCATCATTCAAGGACTAACTGTACTGAATATATATATATATATATATATATACAAGATATTGGAAGTGGTTTGCCATTGCCTCTTTCCTAGGGCTGAGAGAGAGTGACTGGCCTGAGCTCAACCAGCTGGGTGGGAGTAAAACTAACAATCTCCTATTTTGTAGCCTGGTGCCTTAACCACTACAGCAAACAGGCTTTCTGAATATAGATGACCTACGCAATATTTATATGAGCTTTTATGATTCCTTATCTTAAAATGGGAAATATGGGGAACTATCTCATATATTGTCAATAACGTCCCAGAATGTAAAACAAACAGGCAATTTTTAGTACTGGGTTCATGCAGTGTGTGCATTTTAACTGTCCATGCATTTTAGTAGAGACACTTGGAAAATCCAAAAAAATCAAGAGCATTCAAAGCAATNTGACATCACAGGGAAAGAAACTTCTCAGCATTTGACTTATGTAGTTTGCTGCCTGGACATATATATTTGTTTGTTTTTTGAGGTTTTCGCGGGTATTTGTATGTAGGTCTGTGGTTATTCGGGTTTTCTCCCGCGTGAAGTTGGAGATGTCATTGCAACGTTTCGACGAAGTCTCATTCGTCATCTTCAGGCTGATTATCAGGCTTGTGTCTTCAGCCTCCTGCTTCTAGGAGCAATATATATAATTTTTTTCTTAGTTTGCATTCTTTGTACTAAAAGTTATTTTTTTAAAAATTAAAGTTTTCCCCCCAATTTTTTTTAAAGGTCGTGGATGCATTAAAACAACAAAAGCAGGTAGGGCAATTCAAGGCTAGTATTAGCCCTTTGAGCTCCATAGGTCAGAAAACAGACACCACAAGGATTACAGGAATACTACTACTTGTTTCAAGACATAATAATGGAATATTAAAAGCCTGCCAGAGTGTTTTTCTATTCTTCTAATACAAATAGAATCAGGGTGGAGTTATCTGGAGTCTCTTTGTCCCATTCTCTCCTTTCCCGGGATGAAGTTGTCTGGTTTGCTTTCTTTAACAACTCTTGCATTCCTTTTCCAATACTATATCTGCATATCTGTGTAGGTAAACAAACAAGAAAAATATGGGAGGCAGGCATGTCCTTTTCTAAAACCCAAGATAACTCTGTGTCAAAAAAGGGATAAGGAGAAGAGACTTTCATTCTTAAAGTTACAGTACAAAAATTAAATGTAACAAAATGTAATACAATAAAAGGTTCAGATGTATAAACTTTCTTTAAAGTGGCTCAGTTACATAAAACAAGTGTATGTACCCTGTTTCCCCCAAAATAAGACATCCCCTGATAATAAGCCCAATCGGGCTTTTGAGTGCATGGCAATAAGGCCAAGAGCTTATTTCAGGGTTCAAAAAAATATAAGACAGGGTCTTATTTTGGGGGAAACACGGTATATGTGCAAGGATTCTACACACTGTGTCCCTAAGTTCCAGAAAGCTTTTATTTAAAGGAATTAAAATCACTGCTTCATTCTGGGATTTCTGTCTTGATTTTGTATATAGCTTGTATGCATTTTTTCTACTTGTATACATATCTATAATGTCAGAATTGGAATATTGCTTATTGTTGGTCATTACAAAATCAATACAGATAGTCCTCCACTTACCACAGTTCTTTTAGTGATCGTTCGAAGTTACAGAAGCTCTGAAAAAAAGTGACTTATTACCATTTTTCACACTTACGACTGTTGCAGCATCCCCAAAGTCAACGGGATCAACATTCAGATGCTTGGCAACTGACTCATCTTTATGACAATTGCAATGTCCCAGGGTCATGCAATCCTCTGATAAGCAAAGTCAACGGGGAAGCCAGATATAATTGCAGTGATTCGCTTAACAACTGTGGTAAGAAAGGTCGTAAAATGGGACAAAACTTACTTAACAAATATCTCACTTAGCAACAGAAATTTTGGGCTCAATTGTGGTTGTAAGTCGAGGACTACCTGTATGGAAGATGGAGATGGAAGATGCTAATCAAGTAAAATATATTCTAAATAATAGGAACTAGAGTATATTTACTCTGTTTTACTTAATGGTAAATAGAAAGGTTATGATAGAGCTCTATCAAATTTTGTATGGTGTAGATAAATAATATTAGAACCTGGTGACAGAAACAGAACAGAACAGAAAATAGCAAGTACTTCACTTTGCATAAACTTTAGGGATTTTCTAACACAAAATGTAATGATTGCATTAATATGGATTGATTTAAAAGCGGGAGGATAGGAATGTCATTGTTAGCTATACTTTGCCTCCAATATTAGAAGTTGAATAACATCAATGGAATTGCTAATAACATAAATGGAAGGTCTTTTCCACTTATATCCTACTCGGGTCTCCTTAGACATTTGGCTGCTAGCATGTATGTTGCTAAAAATATTCAAGATCAACAGAAGGACGCTTATATTCCAAAATGCACCCAAACTATTTTTACAGAATATGCAATTTATGTAATAGAAACGTGAACTTTTTCCATTACTGGATGAGATATTTTGGTTCTAAACTATATTTGTATAACTGTCTTTTTTTTCTTGTGCATTAGAAATGAAACAAGATAGTATATTAGTAATTACTCATTAATACTTCAATATATTGGTAGATACAATCAAAATGCAAGAATACAAAGGAAGAAAATAACCTATGTTAAGCACTGACTTCAAAGAAGGGTGGGAACAATTGTTACAAGTAGGACTTTTATTTTGGCCATTATCTCCGCCTCTTTAGTTGTTCATTACTTCCAGTTAAGAAAATCTTAATGGATTAAATTCCTTTGTTGGACCTCCAAATGTTAATTAGCAAAGGTTAACTACATTGTTTTTCTTAAGTCAGTGAGCCATGAATTTCATTTGGTTAAGTAAGTTCATATAATAATCTTATGTCTTGATAACTTATGACTAACATGTATGTTATTTTTCTTAGTTCCCATATAACTTTAGGTATTTCAAAATATTTTACATTTTTACTGTTCTTAATTAATACCACCAATTGTCAACTGTACTGCTCAAAATTTAGAGGTTCTATTAAAAACAGATACAGTAGCTGGAATTCAAAACATATTTTAAACTAGATTCACTAAAATTAGAAATGATATAAAGCTGATTTTAAAGTAAAAATAGAGGTCTGAAACATTATAGCTTATGATAGGTTCTTTCTATGAAATTTGCTTCCATAGATAAACTTTTCAATGTGGTTTTTTTTTTCCTTCTGGTGATTTAACTTCTGGAGTTTAATTTATAGTGTACATATCACAATGGGATAGTAAAATATTTTTCCACTTGGGTATCTAGGATGCGCAAATGAATATTAAGTATTTGCTCAAATGAATATTAAGTATTTACTCATAAATAAGGTATTTAGAGTAAATTGAGTTATAGTCCAAACCTGAACAATATTTGATGTAAAGAATCCTTTACAATATTTAAATATCTTGCTTTTCTAGCATTTTTGTGCACTAGAGGGCAGCATTCACTAAATTCATTATTCAGATATAGCATAGAAAAAATCTTAGAAGTTGGTCTAATATCAAAATACCTTGTCACCTTTACATAACCTTTTAAAATATCTGAAAAGCATAAAACAGTTCTTTTCATAAGTAATTCTGTCACTTTCAATATCAAGTTTCTTCAGCATGCAATTGTATAAAAGATATTGAAGGCAGGAATCAGGATTTTTAAAGCAAAAATTTTGCAGGTTTTTTTCTTGCAATTTTATATATCCTCCACAAGATGGAGTATATTTTCTATTTTGAAACAAAGTTGTTTAGGTCTTTGATTGTAGAAAAAGTCTACAAAATTTTTAAAATTCCTTTCCCTGATACTTTTAGAACTTCAGCAACAAAAAATGCGTAGGTGTAATAGAGAAATGAGCTCTTTATAGATCCCAAATGGTCTCCCATCACCTTTATGATATAGTTACCAGGAATTAGACTTGGTTGTGTGAGACTTTATCAAAGATATCTATGCATACAAAGCTGATACTAACACAAATAATATAGTATTGTACAGGTATAGTATAGGACAATATTTCCATATTTGGATCAATATCTTGAATTATGCCACAATCAAGTGAAATTGGTAACAATGCTGAAATTCAGTAGTATGACCTTAACTCATTCTGCTGGGGCTGTGTGTCTTTTGTGGATCTCCTGTTGATGTGAGAGCTTCATCAGATATTTTCATGTGGTCCTACAGAAAGTCATAGTTGCAACTATCAGGCACTCATATGTTTCAATCTCTGATGTAATACTTTATCACCAGAATGACTGGTTTCCCGTAGTATTTAACTATGGGTTGTTCTAATCATGATTTGATTAATATTGCCTGGCCATAAAATAGAGCTTATATATCAACGTGACTGGATTCACACAGTAACTAAACCAAAATGAAAGACAACTTATTATGGCATAATTCAAGATAATGATCCAACTATGGAAATATCCTATACTATACCTGTACAATACTATATTATTTTTGTTAGTATCAGCTTTGTATGCATAGATGTCCTTGATAAAGTCTCACATAATCAAGTCTGATTCCTGGTAACTATATCATTTACTGTTACTGTTGTGACATGTATTATTTTCATAATCACAGTATGGAAAGGCTGACTATTGTCTTTGTCAGGATGTCTGTTTCTATTCTACTCCAGTCCTGGAATTTCCTGGTGAATTCCTCTCCAAGTATTAACCAGATCTGATCCAGCTCAGTTCTTTTGAGTTTAGCCAAAGTCAGGTGTTTTCACTTGGTATGACATGTGTCTAGTAAATTAGAATATTCCTATTTGTAAAGGTGGTAAGTTATATGAGTTTGAGAAAACCTGTTAAACTTGCCATCCTAAATTACAAAGGTCATTTGTAGGAAGGAAAGAAAAGAAGGTTCTTTTCTTTCACTGAGAATTTATGTGCAAGTGATACCATATTACTTCCCCTGTCATCAGGTGTCCCCTGTCGAAAGATGGGGCCAAGCGGCTCCTCATGGAATCGTGACATGAGGACAGCCAAGCTTTGGTATGTCCCATTCCTGGATGCTATCTCCACCCACTATGGAGAAAGGGCGTTGGTCTTACCTGAGACGCCTTTTCTCTTGGTGGTGGAGATAGCATCCATCCCCACCCTGATTGCAGTCTGGTCCTGGGGCCATGAGGAACCACAGATTCATCGTATCACGTCAGTCTGCCGCGATGCCTTCGTCAAAAGCTGGGAGGACAACCGGAGGAGGCGTGTCATCACAGTTTGCAGACTCAGTCCAATAAGCTGACAGATGGAGTTAACCCATTCCTGGATGCTATTTCTACCACCAAGAGAAAAGGTGTCTCAGGTAAGACCAACGCCCTTTTCCTCAATAATTTAATGATGGAATTCTGTTTTATCAGAGTACCCCAGTTGTAATGATTTATTTCTGATTATGATCTCATACCTCTTTCAACCAAATATAAATAGCAGTTCTTGTTATGATTACATACATACACGCATCAATGTACAAATACAAATATGCACACACACACACACACACACACACACACACACACACACACACACAAACATAGGAAGATACTAACAGGTTCTTAGAAACTTCTGACTATGTTCTGTCATAATACATTTCTGTTATCTGTGCCATTTTGGAATTTAGAGCATCCAGACAAGGGTTACAGAATTAACCTAGGCTTTAAGAAATTCCTCAAGGCTTTGTTTTTTGTTTTTTAAAAAAAGGCTTTGCCACTTTTAAATTCACTTTGTAATCAACATTTTCTAGATAATTTTTTATAAAATCTATTTTATCCTATTAAGAGAAACTTTGTATGTTCGACTTGGAGAGTGAAGGAATTTCAGTGGAGGAGGCAATGAGTGGGAGGCATATTTTAGAAAAGTTTCTGGAGAGCTCTGTTATGTTGTTGCTGAGTCCCATATATCAGTGTCTGGCAGATACAACAAGAATGTCAGGGCAGTCTAAATGATAGAGGGTATTTTGGAGAGTTAAAGAGCATAGTTGTCTGGGGAGAGACTGTTTTCTTTGTTGGCAGAACGTAGTTGCTTTATTTTAACAAGTTTTGGTATGAAGAATTAAAATGGCAATCCTGAAACTGAAGTCTTCTGACTTCCTGGGGATAATCATTTGAAAACAACTAAATGCAGCCTAAGTCTCAAATGAGAAGGGAGGTGATTTCAAACAGGGCAACATAATAAGCAGTTAGCTTCTGGTCCCTTTTTGGTCTTAAGTCCCAATTCCGGCAGAAGTCATCATCAGTGGGGAAGATAACATGTTCTGTATACAACCGTCACACCATTGAGCTTTATTTGTGTCTTATTATATTAGTCTCTTCTTCCAGATTATAATTTTTAAAATAATTTTAGTCTGTTAACTGTTGAAAGCTGTGAGAATGAGTTAGGTGTTGTATGCTGTATGTATAAAATCTAGATTGTGAAGAGTCTTACATTTGGCCACCAGGAATATTAATTGCTTTTTCTGTTACTGCAGCTACCTGATCTTCCTAGGACAGTAACTTGATGCTTGTTATTTCTTAAGAGTTGGTAATATAGTCTCTCAATAAGGAAAAATTCAGTTAAGTTAGTCCAAGTTGTAGACAAATGAGATTTAGATTGCACCTCATACATTACTCATATAATGGAGGAGTAATTACCTTACTCATATAATTTAGATTGCTTCTTTTCTAGAATTAAGTAAGCATAATATAGCAAACTCAGCCACATTATGTTGGAATAAGTGTTATGTGTGGGAGTTGGAATAGGTTTTATTTTTGTTGTCTGTGTAGTAGGCTTTGGTAAATAGCAGTGTCTTTCATTCTTTCAAGCAAAACTCTCAAGATTTGATCGGACCCTGATTTTGATTATTGGAAACACAGATGATGTCTTTTTATCTTATTTTGCTTGGTCCTTTAATGTAATATGGTTCATGGCATTCGCATAGTTAATGGTAGCCAGAAGACATTTTAGAATATTGTGTAAGCTGGATGGCACTTCAGAAGACAGTGGATGTATATTCATTGTGTGTGCATTCCTGTCACAGCTTCAGTCCTATGCAGACTCCTTTTTATTTTTTTATTTTTTTGTACCAGGTTGGTTAATATAATAATTTATCTTAGTAGCCTTGATGCCAGATCTAAATTGAAAAGATTGGTTGTTACTATTAGGACAATATTGTATGACAACTTTATTTGTTACCTTTTAATAATTTTTGTTACCATCTAGCAACCTTTTTAAGATTATACTTTGGATGAAGAAATTTCCAGAATTTGATAAGGTAAACAGTTCCTACTATAATATGTCTGTGATTTATTGTAGGCTTGGATGGGATCAATTGTTAATATATATACAGTAACATATTGTGAAGTTGTGTCTCTGTGTTGTGGACTTTCATCAACATTTGTGGCAAATTGTGTCATTAGTGATAGATAAAAGAATGGATATTTGGCAATAAATGTGTTATTTCTCAATAGCCCCTCTGAGGTTTTGCTGACAAGTTGAGATAAGCTATTTGGCAACTGTGTAAAGAGAGGAAGCGCTTTTCCAAACTGCTTCCTTCTATATTGGATCACCTTCCATCTGTGTGCCTGGCTTTGTGACCTAAAAATTGGGAAATCCTGAAAAACAAGTTTTAAAAAAAAAAAAAAAACCAGACACATAGATCACATAAAATGGAGGCCTGAGATGTGACTTACAGATGAAAACTAACTGTACATGAAAATAAACTTGTACTGTGTTTTGTAATACACTGATGTTCAGATCTTGGTTTCTATTCATCCATTTAGAATATTTATTTAATCCCATAAGTGCAGTTGTTGATATTTTAAAGTGAAAAATTGAAAAAAAAAATATTTGCATTACTGTTTGATTGCCACGCAGATCAAGAAACACAAAATATTGAGTAAATAAAAATAAAAGCTTGCTCTTGTTAACTTCTCTTGATGTAAGAGGGTGATGTTATGAAAAAGCTGAACAACTACATACTGTTTCTATTATTTTTCTCCTTAGTATGGGAGATTCTTCAGTTGATGATGTTTAATTATGTATGTTTTTCAATGGATTGGATGCATCCCGCAGATTCCCTCTCTAAATATGCATCAAAGGATTGGGGAAATCTCTTGAGCTAGGATCCCCAGTGTTGCTCCTAGCATTCTGCCCAACATGCACATTGCCACCTAGGAGGCTTCCTGGTCTTCATTTTGTTTTTCAGATTCTTTAAAGAAAAGAATGGGACGCAAAATATCATTCTCAAGCATAACATGTGTTTCTGGTTATGCCTATGGGTCCCAGATAAGGCTGGCCAGACATAAGTCAAATGTAAGCTGAAATGGTGGGAAACCAAAGTATATAATTACAGAGAGAATTTCAGCAGTTTGGGTTCTACTAAATGACTGTTTTGTGACTGATCACCGACATTTTGAAAAAGTGCTCATGACACACTGAATATTCTACATTTGTTACCCATACTACTCACAATGGGAACCTATGCTGTAGAAGAAATATGACAGATGCATGAAAGGGATGCCAATGAAAGAGAGCGAGACCAATTATACATTTCGTCTGTAGAAATCCACTTCCTCCCCCCCTCCTCCAGTTGATATTTGCTTTTTTGAATTTTGAATTTGTAATATTTCATGGTTTTATAAAAGAAATACTGACCACGTTAAGGAAGCTAATTCTTTTCCAATAAATCTCTGTACAACTTCATAGTTGAGTATGTGAAAAATTTACCTTAACAATTTTCAGAACCTTTACATATTTTTTACAGTATAAACAATATAAATGTTTAGCTGATTTATTCTGCACACAATTATTTTGGCTAAACATAACAAAATCTGTACAGTAAACCTGAATTTTGCCTTATTCTTCCTTCACATTATGCAGGGCTTTAATTAAAACTTGGCACTTCATGTCATTGATATCCTGCAAGGATGGAATAGTGTGTCCATCCTTGATCTGTCAGCAGCTTTCAGTACCATCAGTATCCATAGGGGTTGGCTTTGTAGTGGTTCTCCTTTCTCTGTGGCTTCTTTCAATCAGCACTGATGGAGTGACAGCTCACACCCACAGTCTCTTACTTATGGGATGCCATGGGACTCGACTCTCCTCTGTTGTTTGAGTGTGATGACACCAATTATACGTCACAACCTCAGCCCGTGCAAGTTATGCTGTTAAAATCCTGACCCACTGCCCGAAGGGTATGTATGCTTGAATGGGACTGAATGGACTCTGGTTCAGTCCTGACAAAAATGAATGATGTGTTTATTTGGCCTCTGGTTCTGGGGATGCTCCTTTTTTTTTTTTTTTTTTTATTTTTTGCTTCCCTGTGCAAATCTAATGGCCTCTGGTTCTGGGGATGCTCCTTTTTTTTTTTTTTTTTGATGATGTGCTTCCCTGTGCAAATCTAATGCACAGTTCGGGGGTTCTCTTGGCTTCAGCACCTCCTGCTTGAAGAGCAGGTATCAGCTACTACCCAAGAGGGTCTTTACATAGTTTATCTGTGCCAGTTGCAACCATTCCTGGCCTGGGAGGCCCTTCAATCAGCACTCATGTCTTGATCACTTCTAAATTAAATTACTACTGCAGTGCACTCTACAAGGGGCTGCTCTTGAAAACTACCAGAGTTGCTTGGAAAGGGAGATGGCCAGCATGTAAATTTAATAAATAAATCCTTGGAAGTTACTTGTAGTCCAGAATGCAGCACCATAGGTAGTGGTGAATGTACCATGGTATGTGCATGTGTCCATATCTCTTTGTTAGCTGAACTGGCTGCCATTGGCTTCTGAGTGAAATTTAAGGTGCTGGTTATAAAGTCCTTTATTGTATAGGATCTGGCTACTTTAGGGACTACATGTCTCCTTTATGTTCCTTCCTTCAGTTAGGACGGTTTGAATGGGCATGCTCCAGATTTTGTAAATTAAGCATTTTCATCTTTACCAGGAAGCATCCATTCTCAGTGGTGGCTCCTGTCCTATAGAATAATATTCCCTGGGGAATCCATACTGCTCCCACTCTTCTGAATTTATGCAAATTATTAAATATCTGGTTGTTCTTCCAGGTATTGGGCTGGGTGGTGTCTGAGTCCTTTGATTGTTAGTTCTGTCTTCTGGTCAGCTATATTCTTTTTCTTTTGATTTTTAATATCTGCTATTTTTTAAAAAAAAAATTAAATTATTATATGCCCAGAGTTGCTGTGACCTTGGGATTGAAATAAACTCTCTCTTGCTTCTTTCTATACATAGTATTAATTTATGGTTTAGATTTAATGAAAATAAGGTCATTATGTATTTGTGGGTGGCTAATGTTACAGTTATGGTTCAAATATTTTTGACTGTTATAAAACCTGAAAGCAAAACTACATAATGTATGTTATTAGTTTTGATAATTAGATACAGTTAGTCATATTGCTATTTATAAGATAGTGGGGTAAAATCTGGAAACCCACATGCTTGTTTACATGGCTATGTTGAATAGAAAGAATTCAAGTTAAAAAGCAAGCTGACCATTCCTCATGCAAATCTGCTATGCTTGTTATTGTGGCTCTATGTTTAGAAAAGCAGAATTTAGATATTTGCAAATAAATATTAGTAACAAGGGCAATCATTCAGATTCTTGTGACTACCTATCTCACACAGTGATGCTAAGTGACTCACAGCTACCAGAAAAAAACCAATAGCATAAAACACTTCATATTGGAAGGGTCCAGATGGGAGGTGACTAAGGTCTGAGTATATAAAGTATCAAATTGGCATATAAGATGGATGTGTCTAATAGTCACAGCTTCCACCTGCTCATTGAACAGGAGCCTAGAGTCAAGAAGGATCACCAAATTGTACATGAGTTCTGCCTGCAGGAGCACCAGCCTTTTAAGAACTAGAGCTGTTAAGTCCCTGGAAACGGAAGATTCTAGAATCGGAAGCCTCTTGGTTTTGCTTAGGATCAGCTTGTGTCTGATCCTCCCCATCTAGATCCTCACAGCCTCCAGGCACTGAGCCTGGATTTGTGTGCCAGAGAATGAGATATAAAAGTGGGGTATCACCTGCACATTTATGACACCTGACCCTGCACCGCCCTTATCCAAGAATCTATGGAAAAGAAATGGGGAGAATGTGAAGCCCTGTTGAATTCTACAGTAGGCTGTCCTTAGGCCTTTCCACTCCTATCAACGCCAGCTGAGATCAGCCCTGGAGGAAGAACATAATGCCTCTCATTTTTGACCTAGAGTCTAGACTTAGCTTAGAAAGATATTATGAACCAACTATTTGGGACTTGATTTTAAAAACTGATTCATTTTTCATTGCACAGTTCTGCAAACAATACATTGCAACCAGTAGAATAGGGAGCTATTTTTGTTAATCTATCCCATGTACAGGAAGGACTATAAGAATCTGCTCTAAAGAGCTATTGGATCTCCTGGAATATCACTAGAGGTAATGCTGGGAACTACAGGAGGAAATGAAAATTGTTTCCTCTTTAGTACATAGGAGCATCTAGTTGGTGGAGCAGATGCTCACAGCTTGTTGGGATCCAACGCAGGATGTGCATCTGTAATCTGGAAATCATTTGCATCATATAGATTTATTTAATCTCTTGAATTTTTAAAAAAATAAGTTTTAAACAAGGTAGACACATAAGAAAATCAAAATCCATAAAAGATAGAATCAGGACCTTTCAAAGTTCTTCCTTCCCGCAGCAGATTTTTTGACAGCTTAAAGTCATTGCTAAATCTTAGGCATTTTGTTGCATTTGTGGCAGTTAGCCTGCATTAGAACTGGATTTGCCACCTGAGTTACCTGCTTTTCCTGTTGCTGTTGTTGTCATCTGGATTGCCTGGTTAGGGCTAAAGTACTAAGACACAACGAATGACTTCTATGGATAATTTAAACAATGGAAATCCAATTCTAACGCAGGCTTACTTCTAGTGAATGGCTCATCAGTTGAAGATATATACAGAATGTTAGTAACAGAATAGCAGAATGACATATGTAAAACAACTGTGATTAACGAAGCTATATGAATGTGCGGTTGACATCTGCCGTTATATTTTGCCTTGGCAGTAGCTGGTCTTGTTAGACTTAGAAGCGGAGCAAAGTTAGGCCGATTTAGGAACAGAGACAACTAGGAAATTCCCAAACAATAGGCTTCACTAGGACATCTAAACCCATACCAGAAGTAAGCAATGATAAACCACTTCCATAGCATTGGCAAGAATACTGCCCAGATGTATCTAGATAGTCATCAGGAGCTGAACTTGACTGAAAAGAGATTCCACTTTTAGTTAATCTTATACTTGGAAATAAACTCAAACTGAGCCTTCAGGATTCTACATAGCAGTGAGTATCCATTTTAATATGTAATCACAAATGTCAGATTGTAACTTTTATATATATACCCTGCTTTTTTCTTGCCTATGTCACATCATGTATTTATTTTGTGAATGGCTATTGTTAATAAATTAATTATTATTATGTCTGCTTACCTTTGGTTTTGCTCCATATGTGAACACATACATATTTGTGCCTCAAAGCTACACGTCATGCAACTGATGAAAGTACGGTGAAATTAAAAGATATAATCAATGTCTTTAAGATATTACAGAGTTGATTGTTATATGTTTGCCTAATGATGTGGGAATGACCTCAGATTTATTACAGCATTTCATTATATTTCTAAAAACCTTGAAAGGTAAAACACATTATAAGCTCTTCTCATTCCAATAAGCTGAAGTGATTTACTCTCCCTTTTAAAATGTGGCCTTACTGCTCTTTTCCCATAGTACCGCCAAACTTTCCTCCTCCTGGATTATGTCAGGGACTATATTTTGCAGCAGTGCTTTTTATACCAACTGGTAGCACTTGGGTGGAGCAAATTGGCAAGCTGTGCAGTCGCTTCCTGTATTTGGGCAAATGTGCTTATGCACAATCACCTGATTATAACTTTGCTGTAGAAGGAGGGGAAAATAAACAGCAGATTCTTCTCCTCCTTTCTAAAATAAAAAAATAAAAAAATGCACGCAATGTTACAAACTTGAATTTTTGGGAGTAGCAGCCTTGTATTTTGGGACATTTAAGAATGTTGCCCACAATCCAACATGTAGTTAAGCATGCTTAACTCTCTGCCTTTTGTTGATAGTTCCACTTACAAATAAATAGGAGAAATATTTATTATTATAAGGCTATTTTTTTTAAAAAAATGTTAAATTAGGACTTTTGAAATATTTTTTAACTCTTTGATTAACTTAAACTCATTTATTCTAAATCTACTTAAGCAGCTTTTATCATGCAGCAGCCCTGCTCCCCCTCCCCTCATGCTGTGTATGCTCATAGTTATTACAAGTTCTTAATAGCTGAATATAGAAATAAATAATTTCTTTATGTGATTCCTACCCTTGGAGTGATATTGGGAATATAAGGAATTCAAGTACAAGATAATTTAAGAACTTGACTTTTGATATGCAAAATTAGATGTAGAAGCTTGATTTTAAAATGTGACGTTGTCATGAAAAGTGAACAAAAGCAAAGGGCAGTATAGAAGTATATAAAGAGAAAATTCTCTCTCTCCCCCCCCCCTTATACTGGGTACGAAATTGCATTGCCAGCTCCTAAGACATGTTAATTTTCAATTTGGATATCTAAGTGTTATTTAAAATTACTTTTCTAAAGACAGCTACCCTTACCAGTGACTTTCTTTTTGCCTCTGCTTTGTTGATACCTGGATTGTAAAATATCCCAGCAGGATAAATCACATTCTTGCTTAGCAGATTGTGGCTAGCTATTGATTTTCTTTATTAATTTTCAGATCACAACTGAAAAGTATATATATCCTTGTATACTATAGTTCTCAAAAGGAATATAAGAAATGAAATGGGGAAAGAACATTGATTTTTTTTTTCTACTAGGAGTGCCAAGGAAGTTCATATAGTTGACTCCTGAAAGGAAATGTTCATATTTATTAAGATCTTGAACAATCTAATAAAAATAAAGGAGTGATAAAATTGGAATAAATTGCAATTTGATAACACACACCCAGCTATTTCAGTTCAAAAGTAGACAAAAATAATCCTTAAAGGTGTTTGATTTCAGTTGTTTTTGTAACAGTAAAGCTTGAATATATATCCAGCCTTTTTCTAACAAATAACCGACCTAGTAAGATTTAGGGAGGGGGAGCTATAAAACTATTTTTCAATAAGTACTCTATACTTATGGAATAACCTCCCCTTGAAAATAGAAAATGCACCCTTCTTAATGGTGTTAAGGAAGGTAGTCAAAATAGAACTGTTTCAAAGGATGCTTCAATCTGTGATGTTATTAAGGTGGTTTATATTTAACATTTAAATTCATTGAATTGTAAATTACGAGTAATATGTATTATTTTTTATCAAATTTTGAAACTGCCCATCTCCCTCACAGAGGGTCTCTGGGTGATGTATAAATAATGTTAACTGCCTCATTAAATAATATTTTAGGTATGACTGTGTAAGCTGCTTTGGTGGGATAACTCTACTGCTCCCCAAAACTTAAAACAACATGGGTGAAATGGGCTGTTAAACCCCTTAAATTGTAAAGTTTGTAGTGTTCAAATGAGAGTCTTCGAACACCAAGAGATCAGTCTTCCATATATTGAAGTTGTACAGTAAGATATATTTACAAGAGACTCGATGTGATTACATATACTTTATAGAGTGGCCCTCTAAAGAAGTATTTGTAAAAAGTAAATCCAAGCATTGAGCATTACTCCTTTAATAGAAATATTTCCCCCCCCCACTATTGCTTCAAACGGCTTTTAGGGTCAAACAAACCTTTAAGTGGAATGCCTCAGGTTGCAGATACAGTCTTTGCCTCCTGACTATTGCTTCTAAGCTAGTTCTGGCATTGAAGTAGAATGAAAGTTGTACTTCCATGTACATGTTGTTGTAAGGAATATCCTTCTGGGTTCGGTTCCAAGTGGGGAAATGACACTGGAAGCATGGGACTGCTTGGAAAGATGGTTTAATGGAGGACAGCATGACCACATGGTCTGAGGTCCTAGGGAAAGGGAGATCACATGCCTCGAGGATGTTGAAGGAGAGAAAAAAAAGGAAGTTGCTGAGAGTCCCTGAGTTTTTTAGATCCTCTGTTGGGCCCCACCTCAGAGTTTCCTGTTCCTGTATAAGAAATGCACTCTGATTGGTGGTCAGACTCCCAGGGGGCGGGGGTCTTAGCTAACTCCTTAGGCTTTTGTCTGTGTCCCAGGCTTAGCTGATGTAATCTTCCCAGGTGCCATTGCTGAGTTTCTGTTTGCTAGATGGGTCTGCCTGAAGGGGGTAGATCTTTGTTATGTAGAATAGACTGGTCTAGGCTATTAACAAAGGGGGGGGGGGATGAGTGAGCTGGGCCATTCCTTGATGGCACATTGACAAAGGTGGGGGTTACTAAGAGTGAGTCTTTTTTCAGCCTAAAAGCATGTTTCTCCATTTCTCAGCCAGGGATATTCTATATGATATTGTGCCTTTTTAATATTTCCTAAAATATTTTATTCCTCTAGGAGGGGGGTAGGTGCTAACTTCCTACAATGTATTTAAATTTTTCCTGCTTTGGAACTCTTAAGGCATCGCAAACACATTTTGTGTAATTTGCATTTCTGCAGATTCTTTTGTTGCTCAGTTGAAAATGGTTTGGATCAAACAACAGGTCAAAATGGTAGGGATAGTTTACAGTGCACTTTCTTTTTTGAAAATCCTCTTCTGCATGTTTTGCCAGCTTTTTTTAGAATCAGAATAGAGCTGTAAGGGACCTTGGAGGTCTTCAAGTCCAGCCCCCTGCTCAAGGAGGAGATTCTATACCCGTGATGGCGAACCTATGGCACATGTGCTAGAGGTGGCACGCAGAGCCCTCTCTGTGGGCACGTGCGCCGTTGCCAGCTGCTCTATTGGTTTCCGGTGCGCACATGCACGCCGGCCAGTTGGTCTTCGTGCACGCCAGTGCATCGGAAACCCGAAGACCAGCTGGCCGGTGCGCATGCCGGCCACCTGGTCTTTGGGCTTCTGGTGCGCGCATGCACACCGGCCAGCTGGTCTTCAGGTTTCCGGCACGCATGCATGCGCGCACACGTTCCAGTTTCGGCACTCGGTGCCGAAAAGGTTCGCCATCACTGTCCTATACCATTTCAGACAAGTGACTGTCCAGTCTCTTCTTAAAAACCTCCAGTGATGAAGCATCCACAACATCTGAAGGCAAGCTGTTCCATTGGTTAATTGTCCTCACTGTTAGGAAGTTTCTCCTCAATTCCAGGTTGCCTCTCTCCTTGATTAGTTTCCATCCATTGTTTCTTGTCCTGCCCTCTGGTGCTTTGCAAAATAAATTGACCCCCTCCTCTTTGTGGCAGCCTCTCAAATATTGGAATACTGCTATCATGTCCCCCCTCTAGGACCACGGCCAATACATGCTCAAGCTTTAAATTGTGTGTGTATGTTTTGGGAATCACGTTGTATATACTTCGATGGCTTTAGCTGGTTTAGTAACATTCACAATGAATAATGCAGAATATATATTTAATAATGAATAATAAAAGTCACAGATAAACATGTTTTCCAGTGTAAGCTTTAAAATAGGTTATAGTTCCTTCCAACTGAATTGTCACCTATTAGTAAGATACTGGTTATTTCCTTAATCTTTATCCAACCTTTACAGCAAACAAATTTATAGTTAACATTTTTCCTGTTCGGAAGTGGGAAGAATATCATATGTGTGGAGCAGGGGTGAAATGTGAAATTTTTCTCTACCGGTTCTGTGGGCGTGGCTTATTTTGTGGGCATGGCTTGGAGGTCAGGTGGGTGTGGCTTCAGGTGGGCGTGGTCATGTGACTGGGTGGGCGTGGCCATGTGGTCATGTGATTGGGTGGGTGTGGCCAATTTAGCAGTCCATTTTGCCAGGGAGCAGGGGGTTGGACTAGATGACCTCTGAGGTCCCTTCTAGCCTTTGCTGTGCTGTTTCAAAGCATCCTCTGAAGCTGTGTCTAGTGCCAGCCAGGTTTGTGGTCCTCCCTCCCTTCTTTCTTTCTTTCTTTCTTTTTCTTTCTTTTGTGGGAAGCAACCCCCCCCAAATAAAATATTACTCATAATAAAAGGCTCACAGAAAAACAAGAAAAAA
>QLTV01002702.1:3198231-3211264 GCA_003457575.1 Thermophis baileyi
TTGACCCCAACAATCTGGGTCATCATTTTAACAACTTCGGAAGGATGGAAGGCTGAGTCAACCTTGAGCTGGTGAGATTTGAACCGCCAAACTGCAGCTAGCAGTCAGCTGAAGTAGCCTGCAGTGCTGCACTCTAACCACTGTGCCACCTCGGAAAAACAAAGATACCCCCACAGAGAATGAGATTTTACATAAAATATGGTCTTGTGCAGAGATGGACAGATTAACAATGGAGCTAAAAGATAAAAATGAATCAGAATATTTTGAAACCTGGGATAAATTATATGGTTGGTGGGAAAAGAGGAAAGTCAGGATCATGAAATAACAAAATAATTGGAAAAGTATAGAATTTTGTCTCTCTAAGAAAGATAATGCAATTCTATAAAATATTATATTGTAAAAATGATGGTGCATCTAGACAGAGACAATGTAAATATAAGTATATATGTATATTTAGGAATAGAATTAATTTAATGGAAATAGGTAAACTGGATTATCCGTCATGTACATGTCTTTTTGTTTTAATGTTTGTTTGTTTTTTAACTGTTTTATAAATAAAAAAACTTCTAAATAAAAAAAAAGTTCTCCATAGTGGGTGGAGACAGCATCCAGGATGGGTTGACCTCATCTGCTAGCTGATTGGACTGAGTCTGTCAGAATCTTCTTAAGATACTCCTCTGTTGCTAGGGCTTCCCAGCATTGACTCAGTCCCTCAGCGAGGACAGACGTGTCCACTCTTCCTCCTTTGGATTGTTGTTCTGTACCTTTGACATCGATTTCTGCAGTTTGTGAGTTTTTTCGGTTCAGCTGACTCCCTTCCATCAGGTTGAGTAGCTGAAACCCTTGTTCAGCGGCCAGAGCTCCGGCTCTAGCCACTGTCAAATTTGACAGCTAGGGAAGCGTGCAAGAGCCTGGCTCCTCCGCTCACCCTGCAGCTCAGAGGCGACAGAAGGGGCTTTTTGCCCAGGAGGACTGTTTGAGGACTTTGTGCTGCCATTGAGAAGAGCTTTCGCACTCTTCAGCCTGTTGCTGGGGCTTCGGCTCCAGTCATTCACTGAGCTTTGCGATTGGAGCTCTCTGCTCCGTGAATTCCCCACTGATCTGTGGACTGGAGCTTCGCGCTCCGCACAGGGGAATTCCAGCTGTCCTACGTTTGAGCCTTGTCAGCCTCGCTGTTTGCCTTTGTTGGTGATTCTGATAACGATCCGATTAGCCCTGGGAGTCCTGCGCTCCACAGATCGTGTTTAGCGATAGCAAAGGGGCTGCGCTAAGGAGTCTTCACTCCAGGCACGATTTGAAGAGAGTGAGAAAGAGAGATAGAGAGATCTAGTTTGTTCAGCAGTAAGGAGCTTGCTCCAGCCGATTATCTCCCCTTTCAAGCAGATCGGGCTAGCGAGAGGCTCTGAAGACTGCAACTATCAATTCAGGGACAGTTAGTATTACAAAAGCTGCCTCATAAAATTAGCATTCGAAAGCTGCCTCATAAAATGGCAGATTCGGCAGCCGTTGGACAGAGAGCGGGAAAGCAGAGAAGCTCTCTGGCGCCACCTGTGGCTGTTGCTGGTAATTCGGAGCAGTCAAATACCTCTGTTAGTGTAAAACGCAGCTCTAAAGCCTCAAAAGGCAAAAAGCCTCATTCTAGCTCCAAGGCTGCCCAGAAGTTTGAGGAACGGAGTTACAAGGCCCTTGACCGCCTTTGTGAGCGTGCTAGCCATCACAAGACCCAAGGGTCATCTCAAGCTGGGGAGTCTGGCAGGCAACATGGCAGATCTAGAAGGTCCCTGTCCCCAGTGAGGGATCCAGGGCACAGCTCCCCCCTAGCCAAGCGTTTTTAAAGCGCTCTTATTTAAGGCCAAGAACACTGCGGGTCTCAGGGACCAGGCTGTCATACCGGTCCATGATGTTTCCGATCCTCATCAGGATTCGCTGTTCTCCGAGCCTATCGCACAAGCGGAGGTCATTCCGTCCCCGATACTATTTGTGGACGTTATACAGTGTCAATGGTCCAGCCCCTGGGCCATTGCCCACCTCTAAGAGCCGAGGTGGCGCAGTGGTTAGAGTGCAGCACTGCAGGCTACTTCAGCTGACTGCTAGCTGCAGTTCGGCGGTTCAAATCTCACCGGCTCAAGGTTGACTCAGCTTTCCATCCTTCTGAGGTGGGTAAAATGAGGACCCAGATTGTTGGGGGCAATATGCTAACTCTGTAAACCGCTTAGAGAGGGCTGTAAAGCACTATGAAGCAGTATATAAGTCTAACTGCTATTGCTATTGCTATTGCTAATGATCACCGGTTTTACAATGTTGGCCCTGAGCTGGCTATGGCCATACAGCTCCCGGCGGTAGACCCATCTGTGGCGGCCTTATATTCATCCTCCATGATCCCAGGGGCTCCTGAGGATGTTCTTAAACTGCAGGATAGGCGGGCGGACCTTACCCTTCAAAGGAGCTTTCAGTCAGCAGCATGGGCAGTTCGAACAACGACATCCGCTTCCTTCTTCAACCGGGTGTCCCTCCGTTGGATCCGTCAGCTCCAGGAGAGGATTCCCCCGACCGACTCCAGGACCCGCCAAGACTTCAACAAGCTAGTGGCAGCGGTCCAGTATTCAGCGGACGCCATGCTCAATGCAGCATGATTTGCCGCTAAATCCATGGCATCTTCAGTTGCTGCCCGTCGCCTGCTCTGGCTATGCCAGTGGCAGGCAGACGTTCGCCACAAGTGGTGGCTCGCCTCAGCCCCTTTCAAGAGTCAGCTTCTCTTCAGAGAGTCTCTGGATCTACTCCTTGTGGAGTCCAGGGATAAGCGTAAAGTCCTTCCTTCCGTAGCCAGGAAGGGATTCTTCCGCCCTGCTCCTTACTACCGTCGAACGCCCCCGTTCCGGGCCACAGATTACAGTTCCTCCTTCTCCAGACCGCAGGGAGGCTTCCCTCCAAGGCAGAGGCCACAGGCAGATAGACCGCAGAGAGGTAGACAGGCCAAACAGCCCTTTAGGGGTGGAGGAGGTTGCTTCTCCCGTAGATACTGAATCGCTCCTGCCCGATCCTCCCATCGGGGGCCGGCTGGCCCTTTTTATTGACCGATGGGAGACTTTGACGTCGGATGAGTGGATCAGAGAGACCATGAGGTCAGGTTTATCCCTAGAATTTGTGTCCCCACCTCCGAGATTCTTCATCCAGTGCCCATTATCCAATGACCGCGTGAATCATGGCCTCATGCATTCGGCCATTCAGCACCTGCTATACATTAGAGCCATCGAGCAGGTGCCTGAAGATCAGCACGGGCTAGGGTTTTATTCGATACTATTCGTGATTCCCAAATCCTCAGGGGGTTGGAGGGCTATCCTGGACCTCAAGCGTCTCAACCGTATTCTAAAATATTGACGGTTCAAGATGCACTCACTGCACTCTATTCTGGCAGGCGTGAGGGAAAGCGACTTCTTCATGTCTATTGACTTAACGGAGGCCTACCTCCATATACCCATCCTGCCTCTCCATCGCCAATTCCTCAGATTTTATTACAATGGTTCACATTATCAATATCGAGCTTTACCATTTGGCCTTTCCTCGACGCCTCAGACTTTCACCAAGGTGTTAGCTGCCTTGGCTGCCCACCTCAGGGCTCTACCCGTGCGTGTTCAATGTTATTTAGATGACATTTTGATTCAGTCCTCCACAGAGCTTCAGGCACGGGAGGACTTGAGGGTCACTATCCAAACCCTCCGACACCACGAGTTCTCAATTAATTTAGAGAAGAGCCATCTTGTCCCTACCACCAGACTGCTCCATTTGGGAGCGATTATCGACACCGTGCAAGGTCTACTTGTCCCAGGAGTGTCAAACCAGCCTCAGAGACCTAGCATGTCGGGTCAGGAGGGAGCGTTCTGTTCCATTGGCCCTGCTCTCTCAGCTCCTGGGCAAGATGGTGTCTAGCATTGCCATCATTTCCTGGGCACGGCTGTACTCCAGAGACCTCCAATGGTTTCTCTTGCCGTTTCAGAGGACAGGCAGAAGCAACTCTCCGGCCAAAGACCTGGTACCGTTGGAGGTCTCCTGTTCGCTAGCTTGGTGGATGTCCCTGGCCATCAACAAAGGCTGCTTCTTCAAAGAACCCGAGAGCTGACTCTTACTACAGACGCCAGCCTTTACGGCTGGGGGGTGCACCTTTCTTCCCAGATGGTACAGGGACGGTGGAACCAGAGCAAGAGAGCTCTGAACATCAACCTGCTGGAGCTATGGGCGATCAATCTGGCCCTCCGTCATTTCCAGAGCACGGTAGAGGGCGAGCATGTGCTAGTACTGATGGACAATGTGGCCGCCAAGGCCCACGTGAACCGTCGGGGGACACACGATCAAAGTCCCTCATGCAGGAGGCGAAGCAGTTGGGAGCCTGGGCAGAGAGGCACCTACTTTCCATCATGGCAGAGCATATCTTGGGGGTGGCAAATGTGCAGGCGGACTGGCTCAGCAGGGAGTCTATCGATCAAGCAGAGTGGCGCCTGCACCCGGATCTGTTTTGGGAACTCTCGGTCCGATTCGGCATCCCTGTAGAAGATCACTTTGCCACCCCATCCAATGCTCAGCTGCCACGATTCTACACCAGTTTTCCAGCCCCGGGGGCGGAAGGGGTCCACGCCCTTCTATGTCCTTGGCCTCGGGGCTTCCTCTATGCCTTCCTCCCACTTCCTCTAATCCCCAAGGTCATTCGGAAGATGATAGTGGAGAGGGCGGAGATCCTGCTCGTCGCCCCCCATTGGCCAAGACATCTGTGGTTGCCGACCTGGTGAGCCTGTCGGTGGAGAGGCCTTGGAGGATCCCTCAGGACAAGATTTCACTCAGCCAGGGGTCATTGGTTCACCTGGAACCACAGTGGCTACATCTGACCGCCTGAGTGGAGCACTCTGAGGGCGGACAATTATTCCTCCAGGGTCATCAAGACCATCCAAGCTTCCAGAAGGCTGTCCACGGTGCGTATCTATAACTCTACCTGGAGGACATTCTGTGCTTGGTGCAAGTCGGCCGATATCCTTCCCACTCAGGTGACTGTGCCATAGATCTTGGAGTTCCTCCAAAATGGCCTGGACAAGGGGTTTTCCCCAAACACTATTAAAAGACAGGTAGCAGCTCTGGCGTCGGTGTTATCCAGGGGGAAGCTCCAGAACTTTGCCCAGCATCCCGACGTGCGGTGCTTCTTAAGAGGAGCCACTCACCTTCGACCACCGGTGTTACACAGGTACCCCACCTGGGACCTGTCCAGGGTTTTGAATGTGCTCACCGGTCCCCCATTTGAACCTTTACGCTCTGCCACCCTCCAATATCTGACTTTCAAGGTGGCATTCCTCGTAGCTATTATATCAGCGAGGAGGATTTTGGAGCTACAGGCCCTATCTGTGAGGCAGGACCTTTGCATTTTTCACTCCGACAGAGTGGTGTTGAGGTGGTTCCCAAGGTGTGCTCATGGTTCCACAGGGCGCAGGAGCTGATCCTGCCGAACTTCTGTCCAGCTCCTGTTCACTCCCTTGGACGTCAGGAGGGCTCTTAAGATTTATATAAAGAGGACAGCCACCTTTAGAAAGTCGGAGTCCTTATTCCTGTCCTTTCAACCCACCTCCTTGGGCAGGAAGGTGACAGCTTCCACGATAGGTAGATGGCTAAGAGCATGCATCTCCAAGGCATACCAGCTTCAGGGCGTCCCGGCTCCTGGTCACATTACTGCCCATTCCACCAGGAGCACTGCCACTGCAGCGGTGTGGGCAACGCAGGCGTCCATGGAGGAGATCTGCAGGGCGGCCACCTGGTCTTCTCCCTCTCCTTTTATTAAGAATTATAAGTTGGACAAGTTTGCCTCCGTAGAGGCGGCGTTTGGAAAACGGGTGTTGCAGAGCGTTGTCACGGACAGGACCAGGCCAGACCAGATTGTGCCCCACCCGTGAGGACAAGCCAGCTTTGGTATGTCCCATCCTGGATGCTGTCTCCACCCACTATGGAGAAGGGGCATTGTCTTACCTGATACGCCGCTTCTCATGGGGTGGAGCAGCATCCAGTCCCTCCCAGATTGGCAGACTGGCCTGATCCTTATAACTGTCACACCTAGCTGGCACGGGAGGCTTTGAACTTTCATCAAGACATGTCGAGTCTGTCACTTTGTCTTCGTCAATGCTGGGGAGCCCTAGCAACAGAGGAGTATCTTAAGAAGATTCTGACAGAATCAGTCCAATCAGCAAGCAGACGAGGTCAACCCATCCTGGATGCTGTTTCCACCCCATGAGAAGCGGCGTATCAGGTAAGACCAACGCCCCTTCTCTTTGAGAAACCCCAAACACATTAGCTTTGCAGTTTAGAATTAATCTACCTTCTGACTTTATTATGCTGTGCCTGTATTGCTGATTCAGTGTGGTTTTCCCATATGTATGACTTTTTCTGGCTTAGACTGTTATGTCTTTTTTATTTTCCAGTGTTCATCCTTGATTAAGGAAATTCCATTGATTGCAAACACCCTATAATAAAGTGGCATCAATTGTTTTTGAGATGGAAAACAAAAATTAATGTTACTGATTATGAAGATAACATGTAGTCTGTTGGATAACATATTCCTAACCTTTTCCAACATAATAAATCCAATTTGGTTAACATTGTAAAATTACCACTGAGTAAGGACTATTTCTATATTTTCTTGTGCCTCTTTCTCCTTGTTATTGGCTTGAAGGCACTCTCTTTTGGTCAGGAATAATGATTTGTACCAGTCTTGTATTTTGATAATTAACTGATTTAATAATTACTGACTTCGTATCAAGCTCTTTGATTGTGATTATATGAGAACTTATTTTCTACCATCTCGACACATATTCAGGGGCATGGGTAGTATACAGTAGCTGGCTTTTATTTGGGGCCTTAAAGGTGATAGTTAATGGAACTTCATAATTAATGGTACAAACCACTGCTACCCATCCTATGTAAATCAACTTTTTCCTTTTGAAATTTTAATTTCCTTTACAATGATTATAAGTGATTCTTTATTATCACTTGAAATTAACAAAGCTTGTGTTCAATAACCTCTAGCTATCAAGCAACATTCATATTCACTTATTACAGAATCATATTTAAGATAAATTTATTTGAAAATAATGATTTTTCAAAATTGAAAAAAGCTGAAAGAGCTATAACTGAATTTTCACTTGTTTCAGGATGATCCCTGTAACTGCTAATTTTAAAAGGCAGAATACTTATTGAAGATTTCTAATTCAAGAATAATCAAACTTCAGATCTTTTAAATGCTGGTGTAAATCTATTCGTGAAACCAAATATACCAAATCTGAAATCCATAACAGCAAATCTATTGAACATTATTACCTGTGCTGACTATAATTATAGTGGAGCCTATACAGTGAGGCTGCTGTCACTTTAGCAATGGGTGTCATTCCCTCCACTGCCGCCACCACCACCACCACCTGAAAATCATGCAACAACAACAAAATAATAATCACATTTGTTTTATGGAAATTTGTTTTTCTGCTTCACATAACAGATGTCCTGCCCCCTGGGTCATTATATTATCTATAACAGTTTTCATTGTAGATAGCTTTTTTTTTGTCACATCAGTATTGAATTCACAAGCTTATCACGTTTTTTTTAATTTGATACATTAGTTATGTTAATCATAATAAATCATAATTGAGTAGGTATTTGTATATAATGCTAAACTTTGACTTGTATTAAATAAAGCCTTGAGGCTCATAAGCTTCCATTTTTCCTCTCTGTCCTTCCAATTTGGTTAATTATAACACTGGTAATTGAAATAAGACACATTTATAGAATATGCTTTGAAAGTGACTCATTTTTCCCTGTAGTTAAAACTAATCATACATAGTTAAGTTTCCATGACCTACAATTAAAACACAGTGAAAATGAGTATTTGCAGACACCTCCTAGCCATACTGTTAGTGGTCAGGACAGAGTTCAAGCTCTAATCCTGCTGCAGTTTATTCTTATAACATTAAACTCTAGTTAACATCACAGCCAAACTAGTCTTTCTTAAAATTAGAACATCTTAGGTGTGTGTGTGTGTGTGTGTGTTCTAAATCATACTTTGCCCTTACCAGATCTCTGCACATCCCTAGAAGATATTATCAGTCTGAATCTTTTAAAATATATTTATAAAATAACTTCAATAACAAAAATGCACAAGCTAATCTTATTAATTGACTGTAGGTATGTACTGTATACTTTATCCATTCTCTAACAAAAGGGAGTTTTTTAAAAAGAAATTTCCATTGTGAAAGTCTCTCATAAGAAAAATGGTCAAAACAATGGTTGCATTCTACTGTTCTTCATATATACTTTGTGTAGTGGCAATAAAGTAGATTCCAAAATAAGAGTGTTCTTCTGTTTATACAGGTTTCAGGTGTGTCAAGTAAGAGTCTTGTGATGGGTCAGGTGTGAGTCATCAGTGAGAGTCTTGTGATGGGGAAGTTACATCAGGTGAGGGTCATTGGGGGGGCTTGCGTGGGTTGGTTGAGGGTTGGTGCTGTCTCTGGTTGGCTGTCTGGTTGATTTGGATTCTGAGAGGTTCATAGGCTAGTTGTAGGTCAATGTGTCTGTGGATGGAATTGCTTGTGGAGTGCCCAGCTTTGATGAACGCACGAGTATGGCAGGTGGTAGCATGGCCAATGATTTTTGTGTTGCTCCAATCAAACTGGTGCTGTTTGGTGTCAGTGTGGGTAGAGATTAAGGATTTGGGATCGTGGCGTTTGACTGCCAGCCGGTATTCATGGATCCTGGTTTTTAATTGATGTGATGTTTGTCAATTAAATGTGTCAGGTCTTGGAAGTACTTATAGTTTCCTTGCAAATTGCCTGCATCCATGTGATATGGTGGATTTTTGTGAGGCTGGAGTGGTCTGCCATGCAGCAGGGCATTCATGTTTGTTGGGAGGGGGGAACCCATTCTGGTGAAACATGGTTCCAACAATGCCAAGCCTAAACTCAGGGAAACACAGAGTATTGCAGTGTCTTCCATGCCATGATCTGCTGCTGCCTTCGCCTCCTTTGAGGCTAATTCTTCCACTTATATTTCTTTTTTTGATTTAATAGAGATGCAATAGATGAAATACAAATCACAATTTATGATGAATATACCATGTTTTCCAAACAAATTTATTAAATATTCAGGCTATTCAAACTACAAAAATCTAAAAAGGGGGGGGGAAGGAAAAAAATAAGAAAAATAACTTCCTCCTTTCATCCCAACAAGTGCATACAATTTATTTCCACCTATTAAGTTGCAATCTACACTCTCTTTACTGCATATCTCATCTCTTAACTAAACACAAAATCCTCATTGTCAGCAAAAGTCCAGCAACGGTTGTCAGATACAAGTAATTATTTTAACTTTGATCAAATAAGCCAATTATATATTCCTTCCTATCCTTTTAACTATCTTAATTCTTAACCCTTCAAATAAAATCCCACATCTTAATTTCTTGCCACTGTTTTTTTATCCTTCCCCAGAAGATCTTTCAAACCTTAGCAAATCTGTTTTGTAAATCTGATTAAAAAATTGTCCTTTTTTGGGAGATCAGTTCTCAGAAAGTCCTTCAAAACTTTCATAGATGTCTTTTGTATATTCAGTAGGGAAAAAGTCATATCTCTCTCCCTCCCTCTCCCCCTCCCCCTCCCCTCCCTTTTTTTGTGTAATAATTGTATATCCTTTATTTACAACTTCTATACATGGCACTGAAGTATCATCCATTTCATTTGAAACTCTAATACATCCTTTTTTGGCATCCTTCTTCCTTTCTACATTTATTTCCACATTCAAGTTAATTTCAAACTTATCCAATGCATCCTATTCTTCCTCCATTGCATCCTTAACTGTCCATTTATCAGTCATTTTCAAGTTTCAAGTTTATTTGTCAAAAATCTTCATAATTTTTTCATGCTTTCCATCAAATAGCTCATTATTAGATTATTTCCTTCCATTCTTTTGTTATCCTATAGCTCCGCCTAGTGTCCAACTCCAGTCCAACTCCGCCTAGTGTCCAATTCTAGTATCCAACATTTAAAGTCCCATTATCTTATTTTGGCTAGCAAAAAAGTAAACAATGCCACTTTCTCACGAGAAGAAATCTTCTGAAAAGTTAGTTATAATTCCAAGTCCATTTGAGCTCTTAATCCATTGTTAAATTGTTTAAAATCCATATTCTAAGTACCCTTTTGATGATTAATCCAGAAAGCAATATTTTTCAAAAGTTTTTAAAATTATATTTAAACATTCTTTCTCTAAGGTGAAGGCAACTCACCCAGTCAAGGCAGTATAACATCATTCTGAAGAATATTAATTTTTCTAAACCAACGGAGGAGGGGAGCACAAATAAAAAGTGATTAAGAATTCAGGTTCAGTCAAGTTTAATGTCCTTTAAAATGGCTGCATTAAGGACTGTGAGCAAATATGGTTCCTTCCTCAAATCCCAGCTGCTCAATCCAAAAGCAGACTGCAAAAAGATGATTCCTGCAGTTTACTCGCAAAAAGCGGCTTTAAGGAGTCACACAGGCTATCTTAAAGATCTCTCCCTAATCCGGAGAGAATTTTGGCAGCCAAAATCCTGCATCCTGCACTGATCTCTGTCATAATGTTATCCCACTGCAAAGTAGACATTTAGCTCGCCGTGGCTCTCAACCGGAAGTCGGATAAAAGTACTATGTTTGACTCATCTGAAATGGCTTCTGTTTTAAGGAAATTAAATAATTTTCTCTGGGCTTTAAATTATAAATATGATAGATAAGTAGCTAATAGCCTTGTTATGTTAAAGTATACAGTCATGACAGACTTCAGAGGGAAATCAGTAAATTTTTTGTGATTAAACTAAGGTATTTTTTGTATTTCATTTGACAGAAGATGGGCAAAAATGTCTGATTTTATTTAGTGATTGATTCCCTTATATTAACCATTGCTTTGTATGTGCTTCTTGTACAAGAGTTTATTTTCTCTATTGAGCATAAAAAATAAAGTTTATGTAAATATAAATTAATTTCTCATTTTAGGCAAAATTGTGGGATTTTGTATGTGTGTCAGCATCACTTGCTCTAGAGAATGATACTCATCTATTAATTCAGCAGGAATTAATAAAAATCCCCAGACTTATTTTTAAAAACAAACTTAGTATTCTCAGCATGCCTAGATATTTTAGGACAATTTTTTTGAGGGGGAGTGGCTGATAAATACAATGGAAAAATAATTAGAAAGAGCTTCTACTGTATACCAGAATGGAGGATTGAGTCCTGCAATTCTAAGCATTTCCCAATCTCCTTTTCCATAAAGCATTTTTAACTTCAGAATTTATTTGGAAAATCAATCAGAATAGAGCTGGAAGGGACCTTAGAGGTCTTCTAGTCCAGCCCCCTGCTCAAGCAGGAGACCCTCCAGTGATGAAGCTCCCACAACTTCTGAAGGCAAGCTGTTCCACTGGTTAATTGTTCTCACTGTTATGAAGCTTCTCCTTAATTCCACGTTGTTTCTCTCCTTGATTAGTTTCCATCCATTTTTTCTTGTCTTGCCTTCTGGTGCTTTGGAAAATAAGTTGACTCCTTCTTTGTGGCAGCCCCTCAAATATTGGAATACTGCTATCATGTCACCCCTAGTCTTTCCCTTCTCTAGACAAACCATATTCAGTTCCTGCAACTATATTTAATATGTTTTAGTCTCCAAGCCTTTAATCATCCTAAATGCAATCTATAATTAAACTTGTGCTAAAAATTAGGTATCATATACCGTGTTTCCCCGAAAATAAGACATGTCCCGATAATAAGCCCAACAGGGCTTTTCGGGACATGCGTTGAAATAAGCCCCCCCCCAAAAATAAGCCCCCCCATTACTTTCCCGGGAAAGGGGGGGCATGCCGGGAGGCGCTTTTTTTGCGGCGGGCACTCTTTTGGCCGGGAGAGCGAGAGCAAGCGAGAGGCGGGTACACGCACACCCCACGAGACTAGCTCTGCTCCTCTGGGCTCTGCCTCTGGCAGCGTTTTCAAACGCGCTCCTGCCTCCGAGGAAGAGGAGGGGAACCTCGATCCCTGCCTCGCCACCCCATCGCAGGCAGGATCGCGTTTCAAAACGCTGCCATAGGCAGGGCCCAGAGGAGCCGAGCCAGTCTCGTGGCGTGTGCGTGCACCCGCCTCTCGCTTGCTCTCGCTCTCCCGGCGAAAAGAGTGCCCGCCGCAAAAAGGGCGGCTCCCGGCATGCCCCCTCTTTCCCCGGAAAAGTAGTGGGGGGGCTTATTTTGGGGGGGGGGGCTTATTTCAGCGCATGCGCTGAAAAGCCTGATTGGCCTTATTAGGGACAGGGACTGACAAGGCCTGTTGCAGGTGCCATTCTGTAGGGATAGGAACCCCAAGGGAGCCTTTTCTTCACAGTGCTAGAGATTACCTGGGTCTCAAGCCATGTTGGGCTTTAATGGTGACATCCAGCAACTTTAATTGCACCCAATCCTGCGCCTGGTGATAGCAGGATAAAGGCAGAGGTGGAGCTGCAAGCATTATCCACGATAGCCCAAGGTCTTGGCACCAGAGAATTATACTAGCTGGTCTGAATATCAAACTCAGGTTCTGAGTGCAAGGCAAGGGCCAAGAGTGAGAGGAACATGGATCCAGAGTTAGAGATATATAAGGGCCCCGACTCTGTTCTTATATAACCACAGGTGCTGGCATAGGCAGGTGTGCTGTTTACCTTTGCTCCAGTGGTATATTCTTGGGCTAGGTGCCCTGCCAGAATCTATCCTCTCATTATCTGAATCAGGTCCCACCTGCTCAAGCTTATTATCTTCCAAAGCTGTCTGAAGCGTTTGTTTTGCCTTCTGGCTCTTCAGGTTAATGCTGTGCCTTTTTAGCCTGGCGTGTCAAATTTTTCAACTTTCAGTTTCCAAACGGGTGCTCAAAAGTTGTGACATGCCTTGGGGAATTGTAAAGATATTTCGGTTACATTAATATAATTTGGATGTGCTTGGTAAGTAGCTACATATATAACATCATATAACTTTTTAACATTGTGT
>QLTV01002702.1:3215911-3232505 GCA_003457575.1 Thermophis baileyi
CAGTCCCTCCCCCCACGCATGCGCACAACCCCCCCGCTGTGCCTCCTGCGCATGCACACCCCCCCGCCAATGCGCAAAGGCCTCACTGAAGCCTGGGATGGTGAAAAACGCACTTCCGGTTTGCCGTTGGGCTGTTTTTTGCACTCCAGAGGCTTCAGGGAAGCTTCCTGAAGCCCCGGAGTGCGAAAAACGGCACAACGGCAAACCGGAAGCGCGGAAAAACGCACTTCCAGTTTTGCCGTTGGGCTGTTTTTTGCACTCCGGAGGCTTCAGGGAAGCTTCCTGAAGCCCCGGAGTGCGAACAACGGCACAACGGCAAACCGGAAGTTCGGAACAACGCACTTCCGGTTTGCCGGTGGGCGGTTTTTTGCACTCCGGAGGCTTCAGGGAAGCTTCCTGAAGCCCCAGAGAGCAAAAAACAGCCCAACGGGCAAACCAGAAGTCTGTTTTTCCAAAATTCCGGTCTTCCGGTTTGCCCGTTTTTCACCGTCCCAGGCTTCAGTGAGGCCTTTGTGCATGCGCGGGGGGGGGTTGTGCACATGCGCAGGGGGCAGCATGGGGGGGTTGTGCGCATGCGTGGGAGGGAGGGACACCCCCCCCTTTTGGCACGCGAACCAAAAAAGGTTCGCCATCACTGACTTAGTCAATTGTAGTTCAGTTTAAAAAAAAACATGGCTTATCATAATGTGTAGTCTGTCAACTTTCATTCCCATCTCCCTAAAAGAAGGAAGGGGGGGGGGGGGGAGGGAGTTCGCCATCACGGCTCTAGGTAGATCAAGATCCTAGCAAAAATTAAGATCCTGTGGGAAAAAAGTAAATATTCCATACCCCATAGTGCAAAATACTTTGCAGAATTGCTATAGAATGCTATTTTATGCATACATAGAACAAGGATTATAAACCAGCAATGATGATTCAAAAGAATTTGTAGCTACATTGTACCTCAGAATGTTAAGGATGGGAAAATTAAGAAGTGATAAGTAGGTAGAATTTTGTGGAAAAATCCACATAACATGAGTAAAGTATCAAGCAAGTTAGCACTAAGGAATTAAGCAAAATTAGAAACCAAGAAATTAAAAGCATCTACAAAACTACTTTAGAAAATCTTCTTTTAGGAAATACAGTTTTAACACAGAAAGCAAATCATCATTAGGAGTTAATGCATACAAGAAAAAGTTGTTAAAATTGTTCTTGCTTCATCCTTCAAATAGCTTGGTACAGCACAGATACAACTCTCCCAGTAATTTCATGTAAAAGCCTGCAATTAATCTTTCCTTCCTTGAAAGCTCCTGCTAGACAATTAAATGAAAATGTTTTTTCTAGTGGCTTTAAAATACATTCTAGTATATTTAGGTTATATTCTCAGATAGTATCAGAAGCACAATTACGGTAGTATTGAAATAGAGTCATTCAAGTAAGTTGAGCAAGGACATGGTACATAAGTAGGTTACAATTTGGTGTTTTAATATAGGTTGCAATTTAGGTTGCATGGCCTTTCAGTTAGAGCTGAGCAAACTGCATTTCTTAATGTTATCTTGTACTTTTAACAGTAATATATTACACTTATTTCATTTGTTGCCGTTATAATAGAGAAATAAAGAATAGAATAATAGAGAAAAGTCTTTCTTCTGAGGCCTCATGATATTAATATTCTTTGTTTGTATTTTTTAATGACTACTCCAGAAAGAGGCAAACAAACAGCTACTTAAGCAACAGTTGATCATAGTTATGTTATAAATTCTCAAAAGTATTATGCTTTTATTAATGCTTTCTAGTAAATAAAGCAATGCTTATATTTTAAGAGTTTTAACAGAGCTTTTTGTTGCTTAGAATAACAATCAGTTGTCTTTTGATAATAACTTATAAGCTTATTGTAAAGCTTTCCTTTTTACGTGCATTACAAGATGTATCTACATAATTGTTAGGCAGAGGATTTCCTTATACTGAGGCAAAATGGCTGTGCTGTTTACAGTTTATCAGACTGAACATTAACAATGTATTTGAATGTTCATGCACGCTTAGTAATTGTTTCGTTAGAATGAATAAAGAAGTATGTAAGTCAAAAGGAATGCATAATAACAAATATGGGGTTTACTGCTGTGAGGCAAATTCAGGACGTATGGTTCAAACAGTATGTAAAAAAAAGTATATATACATTTCAGATAAACTCTGTTAACAGACAGGGATTGAACTTGGTTACTTCATTCATTCATTCAATCGATTTATATCCATTTATCTTTAAATACATATTGCCATTGGAAGTCACATAATATGGAACCTACATTTTGGAAATGTTTTCTCATTCAAAGGGATTTAAAAAAAAACACCCTTCAATGATGGAAAGTTTATCTACAGAATAGTTAAATTCTCAGTATTGTTTGTTTTAATGTCCATTTACATTAGATGTGAAGAATGTTTTGCTGTTACTGGCTTAAATATAGCCAGCTTTAGCTATCTTTGAAAAGCATTTGGAAATTTCAACTGGTGCAGAGTGTGGAGGCACAGGCACTTATTGGAGTCCGTAGGATGAACCATGTTACATCACTGCTTGGTGAGCTGCGCTGGCTGACAGTCTGCTTCCGGCTGCAATTCATTCCGGGTGTTGGTTATTATCTTTAAACCCCTGCATGGCATGGGTTCAGGTTACTTAAGGAACTGTCTCACCCACTGGGACTGGCCCATCACCTTCACTGGCAGAGGAGGCATGCTGTAGGCCCTGACAGTCAAGGAATTCCGACTGGCAGGGTCCAGGAGAAGTGCCTTGTTTGCCCTGCTTCCTGCCCTTGGGAACATCTTACTTTGTGAGGTGAGATTGGCTCTCACCCTTCTTACCTTCTGCAGGAGCCTGAAGACCTGACTTTGCCAGATAGCTTTGGGAACCCAATGGGGAAGTTTCACACTGGAGGTCATTGATGAATTAAGAGGCAATACCATCACCCTATGCATTCTGTTCCCTCCCTCCCCATTTTTTAACTATAATTTTATCTTGATTGGGATTTCTATTGTTTTAGAGATATTTATTTGTTAGGATTTTAATGCTCTAGGCCAGTGATGGCTAACCTTTTTGCTGTCGCGTGCCAAGAGCGTGGGGGGAGGGGTCGCGTGCGTGCCCACACCCATAATTCAATGCGCCTCCCCCTCCCCCCACACATGCGTGTGTGACCCCCCGTTCCCCCCGCTTTTGGCATGTGATGGTCCGGTGGGCCCGTTTTTCGCCCTACCCAGGCTCCAGAGGCTTTCTAGGAGCCTGGGGAGGGCGAAAACGGCCTTTCCCACCCCCCCCTGGAGGCCTTCCGGAGGCCAGAAACGCCCTCCCAGAGCCTCCACGCGAGCCCTTTACTTATCTCAAAACGGGCCGCGTGGAGACTCCTGGGAGGGGAGGGGGCGTGGCCAGCCAAAAATCAGCTGGCCAGCGTGCGCATGCGTGCTGGAGCTGATCTACGGCAATGGTTCCCATGGCGGCAGATATGGCTCCGCATGCCACCTGTGGCACGCGTGCCATAGGTTCGCCATCACGGCTCTAGGCTGCAGTTGTTTTGTTATGAGATGGAGAACAAATACATTCAATAAATAAAATAAAATAAATAATAAGTTGCTATAAAAGTATTTAAATAAAATGTTCTAGGATTAAAGCTACAGTAAATGAAATCTTTATTGGCAGTATGTGCTTTGATTCTTGTGAGACCATTTGACCATAAGATTGAAAGTGCAAAATGAGAGTGTAGACATTTGCTTTACTGCAGGGGTTCCCAGCCCCTGGTCTGCATCCTGCTGCTGGTCCGCTGCCCCTTGGGAACTGGACTGCACAAGCAGCAGGTGAGCAAGCAAGCATGCAAAGCTGCATTTGTCCAAGCGGTGCATGTGCATACAACCCCCCCCCACTGCTGCTGACGGTCTGCAGAGCCATAAAGATTGGGGACCAGTGGTATACTGGTATGTAATTTTATTAGACAAATTGCAGTTTTATCTCCTTTGTTTTATTTTAACGTACATTACAGAAAACATATCTGCATTCCAATGGAAGGTGAGGTATACCTGGAAAAAAATCTATTTAACCTCTTTCATAAACTGATTCTATAAACCAGGGGTGTCAAACTCGAGGCCCGCGGGCTGGATTCGGCACATGGAGTGCTTAGATCTGGCCTGCGGGGCCATCCTGAAAACAGTGAGGGACCAGCTTGCGGTGCCTCTGCCAGTGAAAACGGGCTCCCAAGCTCTGGTTCTGGCTGCGACGGCCTCCTGCAACCCTCTGCCAGGGATTTCCCTGGCAGAGGGTTGCAGGAGGCCGTCGCAGCCGGAAACGGAGCTCAGGAGCCCGTTTTCACTGGCAGAGCACTCAGGCCGCCACAGGCATCCCCAATATGAGTGTCATCGAGCAGGCCATGCCCACTCTGGCCACACCCCAGCCCCCTGAGGTCAAATACAACCCTGATGCGGCCCTCAATGAAATCAAATTTGACACCCCTGCTATAAACTATTTCAACCTCCCCTCCAAAGAATTGGACATAATTTTATTCATTTATTTTTATTTTATTTATCAAATTTATATAGCAGCCCATCTTGCAAATATGACTCTGGGCAGCTAAACACATCTTAAAATAACCATAAAAAATAAGAAACATGCATATAACAAGATAAGATCGTTACTATTGACTACCTTTATACTGTAACTAGCTAATTTCCCTATATATATTCATAGTTTTATTGAATCTTCACTATTATTTACAACTTTTCTCCTCCTTTTGCCTGTTTCATAACTATAAGGATATGAATGAGGCTAGCTAGTGTTGGTTTGCTAATCTTATGTTTGAATTGAGAGATCTGTTGAATAGATAAATTCTCACTAAATGTGACACTGTTGGTAATGAATTAAAACTGTAATGGAGCATACTTATTTATAAAATACCTTCCAGTGTTAAATTAGCTGTTCACTGCTATTGCAAAAGCAGCTCTTTGCATTTGAGACAGAGATGTGATGCTTGATCTGTATCTTCTTTGCTGCAGTACCTCAAGTATTTAGTCTATCACTGTTGATAGGCATTAGTGATTTAAGAAATAGTGAATAGCATGCTTGTTGACTAACATCAGTCAAATCTTAACTGAACTATTCTAGTGCCAGAACACATCAGATTGAGCTTCTTAGTTATGAAAGACAAATTGGTAAAGGCTAATTGATGTTTTGGAGGAGTAAAGATTTAGACAGAAAACTGCTTATCATGAAATGTTTTCACTTGTTCGTTCAGCTCTGTTTTTTACTATGCTACAAATTAAAAGCAATTCCCTCCTCTCCTCTATCCATGCACTGTCCCTAATAAAACTGCAGTACAAACTGGACGCTTGAAAGAAGCTTGCTTATTCCCCACACTACTTCTCTTGTCTTGTTTTACAGCCGGCGCCAGCCTGAAAAAACCGATTCAGATGCTTCCTTATTGGCATTAACTTCCCAGGCTTGGCTTTTACTGAAGAATTTGTAAAAAGGAGCAGCTGTTTGCCTTTTCTAGCTGAGGGTGGTTGTTTTTTCCCCCCTGTTTCCATTGCTGCTTTCTTATTGGCTGAAGCAAGGAAGGAGGAAGGATTAGAGTGAAATAAGCTATGAACTCTGTGAATGTAGTTGGACTAGTTTTTTGAGGAGGATAGGAAAGAGAGGTGAGCTATCGAGATCGCTGCTAGCAGCTTCCAGTTCTCTCTCTCTCTCTCTCTCTCTCTCTCTCTCTCTCTCTCTCTCTCTCTCTCTCTTTCTCTCTCACCATCACACCACCCCTCTCCCCACTTCTCTTTCTGTCTCTCTTGAACATGGTTGGGGATCATTGTAACCACAGCAGTGAAAGACCTGTGCTTTCTCAAGCTCCCAAAACTGGAATAAGTTGCAAAATGGTTCTACAAGCAGTAGGAAAAGTATTAAGGTAAACACTGTTTATACTTTTTTTCTTATATATCACTGTCTTATTCTGCAGTATGTGCGGTACTAATTAATTTGTAGGGTAATCTTCCCCTTTTTGATACTTAATGATAAAACCACCATTGATTGGATCAGACTAAGGGGGGAAGCAGATTAAAAGGGTAGGATACCTCGAAGAAATAAGTTGCAAGAAAGGTTTTTTTTTAAAGATTAAGTTAATTAATGCCTCACATTTAGGAGAAATAGCTATAAATCTAGTAAAGATGACATTAGTTTAAATGGCTTGAATTTGTCCCAAATATTTTCTGATATTTAGCATTCAGAATCAAAAGTGGAACTTACCTTTCAAGCATGCTGATGTTTAAATACTCCATTTACAGATGCCACTAACATGAAATGAGAGAAATAAATTGATATGTTCATATCAAAGTTAATCCTTTCTAAATGTTAAAGTAAGTTCTGTTGCATGCAGTGTCTTATTTTTGACAATTGACTTTAAGACTTTCCTGAAGACTTATTTATAATGTTTTTATTTATAAATGCATAGTAAAGCCGAAAACAGATTTTTGGAACAGAACTTGTATACCTAAAAAAGTAAAAGAGATGAAATGATAAAACATGCTGAAAGTATGTATTGATTCATAGAAAAGTGTAACATAACATTGAGCTGTGAGATAAGGACAGCTTTCTGATGGGAGAATGTACTTGCCCATTGTGACTGTACAGAAATTCTTTTGTAGACATTAAAATGGAAAGTACTTTTCCGCAGCAATAAATTTTACTTAAATCAAATGCTAATGTATTTTTAAACATTGAGTGGTAGTTTTTTATTGTAAGACATCTTGTTTTGGTCAGGTTTGAGTGGGCTGTTTTTATGTCAATCAGTGTGAATTGTTAGTTAGAATATCATCTCTGTGTGTGTCTATTTATGTGTTTCTGTGTGTTGGGGAGAGGGTATGGCTACTGTGATTGCCACGTGATGCTATGAAGATGACTCTTATATTTAGGCTTTTTGGGGTAACTGGATAATTTCTTTAGACCTGACTTTCTGAAGCAGCAGGCAGCTTCTAATTTGCTTTATTGCTATTCTGAGATTCAGTGCACAACAGTAATGTCTGTGAAGATACAGCACTCCTCTTCCTCCTCCTCCACTTACTATTTCAACCTGTAGTCTTCTTTGATTGATACCTGAGGAGCTTACATGGCAAAACTATAACTCCAACTTTGTAAATTTGGCTAAAATGTATACACAAGTTGCTCTGGAACAGTGCTAATAAATGTGGCTTAGAAAATCAAGCATATATTCATAATTACACCATTTCTGTGTTTTAGAAGTTAACGTTTTTTAAAATGCTGATTCTTTCCTGCCCTGTTTATGGTATTTATCAATGGAAAGGACATGAATTTATTTTTAATCCATGTCAGTAAGTTGAAATTAACATATTTTCCCACAAATCATAATTTTTAAATTGTCATCAGCTGCATTACTTTCTGTATGAAAATGATTGACTTGTACACATAGTAGCTATGACGTGGCAAATGGAAAAAATAGCAAACTTGCCAGTTATAAAAAGCACCATAAATTGTGAATATAACACTAATGACTTGGTACAGAATATGATCATCTTACAGGGAGTTAAATGCAATGACTCTGTTCTGAGGTGAAGTTGTGGTTTGCCTGATAGTGTGGGCTGCCATTTTTTTGTTGAATCAAACTAATTAAGAAAGAAGGAAAAGATGATAGCATCATACAGTCATTGTATCCTTCTCAACTACCGGTACCAGGCACCTAAAGTTTGCATGTGTGTTACAGGTTCACTAAGAGAACCTTGGCCTAGAAAATGCATATTCCAGTACATTGTAAAAAGAGATATGTTTGACTCTTCCTTTTCTCTCTTTCCCCTTCAATATTTAGGAATTTGGTATTCTGAGATGCGTAAAAAATTGGCATAATTCAAAATGAGTCAAAATCATAGCAAAACAAGAAGAGCAAATGAATCAATAGCAAAAAGCTTCCAGCTCTTGTGTTTGCTAAGATATATTTAAAAACATGAGGGTGTCTTGTGAAATCTTGGAAGTCAGAGGGAAAACCGCAATTCAACAGCAGGTTTTCAACCCCTTGTGGACAGTCTTCTCTTCTCTGTGATCAAGAGCAACAGAATAAAATCCAGGAATGAGGGAATCTTGAAAACGTGTTTACGGGATTTAATTTATATAAGTAACTGAATTCAACTTTTTTTAATCACTGAATTTGAGTGCTCCTGATATAGAATTTGTGTATTTGTGTGTGTTTCTGTAGCCTTAAGCAATGCATATGATTAAATCAAAGAAAAAATGTGGAGAATTTCTTTAGTTCATTTGGCTTTTCAAACAGGCAATGGAACAAATTACAAACTGCAATTTCAGATGTGCTCAGATACTCAAGTAAGATACGAGAAAGATCAAGACAATTCTTTGCAGATTTCTTTGCAGTACCAAATTCTGCTTGGAATAATGAATTAGCAAGATTGATGTTACAAATGTTTAAGAGTTCTCTTAGAGCAAATAGACAGTAATCAAAGTATTAGAAAAGGGGCACAAGGAAACAATTAATATATACGGGCCCCAAAGAATAAATGCATAAATAGAATCGATTAATATTTTATAATCTGATTCCATCCGGATGTGTCATAGACGATTCACAAAATTCTCAGACAACATGTCTATCACCTGGAGGGAAATAGTTTTGAATATGAGTGTCAATGAGGGTGGATAGTCTCTGCCAGTAACATTCAAAATAATTTTTTCAGTAACATTTTTAAAATGTAGATCTGCTGATTTGATAATCTTCATTTTGCTTCTTTTTGGGGCTCCATTAAATTGTCATCACAGAATAGACCTCTGAGTCTGAAAATAGGCCAGCTTAAAATCAGTTGAACAGCCACACATTAATTATATAAAAGTTGGAATGAGTTGCCTTTGTTAAAGTGTTTGCTAAGAGAATTAGGGAGGAGAGATCAAGAGTGTTCAGAGTTATCTCTTTTATGCAGTTAAAAACGTGTGTCCATCCCAGTATTGTTTATATTTATCCACTGTTACTAGGACATTTTTTTTCCACCTAGATTGATTCAGAATAAAAAGTAGGAAACAGAATTGAGATGGATGCCAACAGCTCAGGGGAGGAAGCCAACCCATTTATATCTGCAATAGTTAACTAAAATAAGTCATTTTTTGAACCTGTACTTTTGTACCACCTTTTATTGAATGTTAAGTATCTGTAAATAAAAGACAGTATAGTACTGAAACAGGTTATTTCTCTGATATTGTGGCTGCCCATTACATTATTCAGTTGCAGAGTCTGATGGGATTTTATGAAATATTAAATTGCCTAAGTCTGCTGCATTGATTAAATAATTAGTATATTAGAATAGAGCAGATGAAATATCCTTGAAATAAATTACAAGCAAGTTGTTATTCCATATTTATTTAGTTACATGTCTAGCTTTGTTCTTGATATGATAACATCTTTAATAAATACAACTTCTGCCTTCTAGAACTTTTTCCCGCAATAGATCATTAGAAATAATATAACAGCATTAGCAATCCTACTGAGTAGGTATGTACAGGCCACAATAAATTTTATAGTAATTTGATGTAGCAATTTAATTGAAAGTAAAAGGTAAAATATTTGAAATAAAACATTCTACTTATTATGAAGTAATTTACTTATTACATACTTATCCAGTTTAAAACAAGTTTGTAACAAATCTTTAAGGAATACATTAAATTTTCTCTCTAATGGAACATCTAATTTCTCATTTAGATAGTAAGAAGCTTAAATAAAAAGCTCTTTTTCCCAGTTTGATCTACTGATTAACCCTGTTAGAAAATTAATAATATAGAAACTTGTTTAAACAGTATTTTTTAAAAAGAGCAGGAGACCAGTGGGCAAAATGTAATTTGGGAGTTGTCTGAACTATTTTTATCGTGTTCTGTTCTTTTCTCAAACTTTCCATTTGCCTAAAATAGTTCAGCAACCCAAACATTTGACAGAGCAAATTATTATCTGCAGCTGGAGTTCTGCATCTTTTAATCTTTCCAAGTTGAAATTCGATTGCCTCTTATTAGAAATACATCAAGTAGTACATACCTCATTGGTAGAAAATTGGCAGGAAGGTAAAATGTATTTAAACTGATGAAAAAAGTTTAAGCAAAGTTTATGTAATAGTTGTGCATGATGGATGGATGTATATTTTATGATTAAATTAAAGATTTTGCTTCAGGAAGCTCAACTGTAAACTTATTAAATAATGCCACAAAAGTGTATTTGTTTTTGTTTACATCATGGCTTGCTTGTGATTCCTCATTTCTTTTTAGAAAGAAACAAAATTTGTAGACTACTGGAATGGAAGGCATGATAAACTACTGATTGCCCAATCCCTTTTTGTACATCCTAGAACTGCTTGGGGAAAAAATATCCAAAATGTGATAGTTCACTGAAGATAAATTGATTTTTCATAGTGAATAAAAGGATATGTTATAATAAGCCTCTTAAAAAGCAAATGAATGAATAAACAAATGAACAACATTCCTTGCATGCAAAAACATTTCTGGAAATTTGTATTCTGTCCACTTAAGTGATTGACTCCATCAAAGCTTAATGAATAGAATAATGCCAAAAAAAGATTGTGTGGTCATGATTGTTGAAAGATTGCCCACCCCTTCTCTAACCTTACAATTTCAGTGCCTTAGAAAGCCATTTAAAGCTTTTGCTAATATGTTCAGGTCTTAGTGTTTTAATTGTTTTATAAAAGATATATAAGTAATAAACACAGATATATATATTCATGTATTCTTACACCATGTATATATAATACTAATGCAAATGAAATAATAAACTTTTTAAACCGAACTGTTTGGAGTTCTGACCTTTGGCTGCCCTGGTGTGTGTCAAAAAATACTGGCGCAGTGTGGTTATTTTACAGAGCAACCTAGAGATTTCATTCTAAAATGCTATATTTGTTGTAGCTAAATGATTTAGGTATAAATTTGTAGTGGTATTGTTTGATGCTTTGAAAATTCTTTGCAGAATATGCATATAGAAATACAGCATTCTCAAGAATATTGGAATCAATATCCAATCATATTGATTTGTAGTAATACATGGACTTTGTTCTGATTCAGAAATTAGTCTCTATTTAATTTTTGAAAAGTGAGGCACAAAAGATAGAACTGCCATCGAAAATAGTAATTTTCATAGAAGTTTCTAATTTAACAAAATATTTTGTGCAAATTCTTCATAACTATTACTCTTTTAAAACTAATTGCATTTTAAGAGAGAGAGAGAGAGAGAGAGAGAGAGAGAGAGAGAGAGAGGTGCACTATTTCTCCATAACAGAGAGAGAGAGAGAGGTCATTTAGGTTATGTTCATCAAAATAATGTTTTCTTTAAAATCTTTTTTTTAAGTTCAATAATTTGAATTTTTCCCGATCTCTTGTTTCTGGAGTCTTAGAACTTAACTAGAATAAAAATGAGAGCTGTTTACATTGCCATGGAATAACAAAACTGAATTTGGTAAGTTTTGAAAACAGATGCTGAAAGAGAATGAAAGTGAACAATAAATTTAAGGTTTTGCAACTTTATCAGCAGGTGGCATTTCTCTGGCTCCTCTTACTTGGGCTTAAAAAAATAAGCAGTCAGGCACTTGGATAGGAGCTCTTAGAGGAATATTTTAGCTACAGGGTAGAACAGTATGTTGATAAAATGTCACAGAAGAAAATGATATCAACCTTCTTCTGTATTGCTGCCAAGAAAATTACAACATGGAGCTCGACTTGAAGGAAATTTTATCTTTACTTTTAAATTATCAAAATACTTGGAATGAAACTCCCTATGTTTCTAAGAATTGTGTATGCTTGCAAGTCCTTAGGGCAAACCAGCTTTTTAAATATTTTATGGTATGTCCAGAAAGATAATATATATTGATAAAGTGAAACATCATACTGTTTAATAGAATTGATTGAATCTTAAGGAAACAGTATTGCCTTGTCAGTCGTCCTGTCAGAAAATTCAAGATTTCTTCTGCTTTGAATGCCAGTCCTATCAAGCCTATGGCCACCTTCACGTTCAGGTGTTGTTTGATAATAGGCTGCTCGTCTTATTCAGTAATGGATTAAATATTGACAGATGGTTAACTAGAATATCCATATGCTTCCAGCATTTTTTTTTCATATATTGGCTTCAGTATACAAATGCCAAAAGGCCAACTTGGAAGAATCCTGTTGCTATAGTCACAAGGTGAATGAGACCAGATGTGGTGGGGAGATATGGAAAATGTCTGAATTTCCTCTGCTCTCATAAAACAAACCAATTTGCTTCAGTTTGGAGCTCTTTCCAGCCCTATTTGGCAAGACCAGGCAAGTTTGAGCTAAAGACAGGCCTTTTACCTGTTCTTTCGCTCCAGGGATTTTAAAAGAACAATAAGATGGCTGATCCCAGCTGACATGTTGTGCCGTGTTGAAAATATTTACCCTGCAGAAGACTGTGGAACAGAGAGCATACATTCTGAGAAGCTGAGCTGTCTTGGATGGAACAGTGGATAGTAATAGGTGAAGATGGTCATTTTTGGTCATCAGTACTATAGCATTCTCATGGAATTGGATTTTTGTTGCAATTATGAACAAAAAGATAACCTTTCATACATCCTGTTTTAATATGATTATTCTCACTCTTTCCAGTTGCTAAGTTTTACTGTTTGCAGTTGACCGGTATGTGTACTTTTGTTACACCACAGTTAAAGTAAATGGTATCACCATCTTGGACTAGTCTGCAGAATGGCATTTTAAAAAATATATACCTATTCAGATATTTAAAATATTATTATTATCTATTACATAACTTATGACAGCCAATATGTTTTTATTTGTTTAAGGCTGACAAATCTTTGGATTTAACACATCTTGTATCATGTCTCTCAACTCATTTTTAAAGCCAATAAAATTTGCTGCCTGATTGAATCATGGTGTATTTAACATAGCTTCGATAAGCAAATGTGCAAACCTAACTCTGCCTTTTTTCAGCTGAATTATGCATAAAAATAAATGCAAAATGGGCAGCAATTTATTGCAACTTGATAATAGTTGTAGCTACTACTTTAAGTGAAAAGGAATGTAGGCAAGTTAAAAGATGAGTAAGTTTATCAATACCTAGATGGTACAACCATCTTTTCCCACTTTTTCAGAAGCAGAATAGTTTTCTTTTTCATTGTCTATTTCCGAAATATGCTGTATGGTACAGTATGTCCCTTTAAACATTTGCTTGATACCATAAGTTCTCGTAAACAGTTCATTGCCTCTTGTCCACAGCTGATACAACCCTCTGACTGGCAACCTATGTGTGAGTTAAAAAAATAGAATGTGTTTCAGTGCAGAATAAAGAGATCCTTACAGTGCTATTGTCTTTCAATAGGGACCAATTGTAGCCCTTCATAATGGGAAACCTGTAACATAAATATTGGCATCTGCTTCTATCTTCATTAATATGTACCTGTTGATCAGCATATGGACAGCATGCTTAGTGAGAAATGGCAATGGGATATAAATCTCTTGAGGTGGTATAAATTAGTTATTTTGCATTGAAATAAAAGTGAATTATTTCCTTGCTAATACTTCCACAGTAGCAGTGGTGGGATTCAAATTTTATACTACCGGTTCTGTGGGCGTGGCGTGGCTTGGTGGGCGTGACAGGGGAAGGATACTGTAAAATCTTCATTCCCTCCCCACTCCAGGGGAAGGTTACTGCAAAATCCACATTTCCTCCTGATCAGCCGGGAGGCAGAGAATAGATGGGGGTGGGGCCAGTCAGAGATGGTATTTACCGGTTCTCCGAACTACTCAAAATTTCCGCTACCAGTTCTCCAGAACTGGTCAGAACCTGCTGAAACCCACCTCTGCACAGTAGTATATTTTGTGTTCATGTCTTTCCCATCTTGTTTCCAGAATATCTGAAAGATAACATGTCCCCTTAATCCAGACTATTGGCAGTATTTCCCAAGGATGATAGAAGTTGTAGTCCAAAAGATGATATGCTGATAAAGACTAACCTGTTAGTTTGAATATTAAGCAGGCTTTGCCTTCATTTTGCATCTTCTAACATCAGAGCCCGTGTGTAACAAGTTACATTATTATGGTTGGCAGCACAATCAGCCAGATATTTAGACTGGATTAGGCATTTTTATTCACTTATCAGTCCTTGTCAAGCACCTGAAATAAACAGATATTGCTGTTTAATAATATTAAGTTATTGTCGCAGGATGTAAACTGTTCCAAGTAAAGCTGCCTTTTGCAATTGACTGATGGTGTTTTTGTCAGTGCTGATATGATGTTCAAGAGGTGCTTCAGATGTTTTAGGATTGTACCCAAGGTGCCTATCACTATTGATACTGTCTTTGCTTTCTTTTGCCACAGTCGTTCTGCTTGTATTTGCCATTTTTTGTATTTTGTGATTTTGTCCAGCTCTTTCTCTTCTCCAAGTTCTGTCTCCAGGTTCTGACAAGCCCACTATCCAGATTGTTTTGGCTTTCTTATGGTTAAATTTATTTATTTATTTATTTATTTATTTGATAGATTTCTATGCCGCCCAACTCCCGAGGGACTCTGGGCGGCTTACAGCAAAAACAGAAAAAAACTTATTAAAATATAAAAAACGTATTAAAAAAATACATTATATAAAAAACAATTTAAAAACGTCAACAACAATTAAAAAACCCATACACACCTTTTTTTGGCTGGATCTCGCCAGATTTTAATAGCGAGATCAACGGCCCCAAGCCTGCCGGAACAGCCAGGTCTTCACCGCTTTCCGGAAGGCCAACAGGGTGGCAGGGTGGGGGCAGTCCGGATCTCAGGAGGTAACTGGTTCCAGAGGGCCGGGGCAGCCACCGAGAAGGCCCACCCCCATGGGCCCGCCAGCCGGCACTGTTTAGCCGACAGGACCCGGAGGAGACCAACCCTGTGGGATCTTACCGGTCGCTGGGAGCTATGTGGTAGAAGATGGTCTCGAAGATAACCTGGCCCTGAGCCATGTAGGGCTTAAAAGATAATAACCAACACCTTGAATTGTGCCCGGAGACCAATAGGGAGCCAGTGCAGCTCGCGAAGAATTGATGTAATGTGGGTGTACCTAGGTGCACCCACAACAGCACGCGCAGCCGCATTCTGGACCAACTGTAGTCTCCGAACACTGTTCGAGGGTAGTCCCATGTAGAGCGCATTGCAATAATCTAACCGTGAGGTGACAAGGGCATGAGTGACTGTGAGGAGAGCCTCTAAATCAGGGGTATTGTGGCAGGTGCTTTTCTGTTTGAATTCTATAGCTCCAGAACACTTTAGCTTCTTCATATTCTATTGCTTTCTCTATTTTGTAGTCCCACCAGTTCACATTTACAGGCAGATGGTACTGTTGCTAAGCAAGACGTTTGTTAAGTGACGTTTGCTCCATTTTACGACCTTTCTTGCCACAGTTGTTAAGTGAATCACTGCAAGTGAATCACTTGTTAAGTTAGTGACATGGCAGTTGATTGAATCTGGCTTCTCCATTGACTTTGCTTATCAGAAGGTCGCAAAAGATAATCACATGATCCTGGGATACTGCAACTGTCATAAATATGAATCAGTTGACAAGCATCTGAATTTTCATCACATGACCATGGGGATTCTGCACCGGTATGAAAAACAGTCTTAAGGCACTTTTTTAATGCCATTGTAACTTTGAATGGTCACTAAATGAACTGTTGTAAGTTGAGGATTACCTATATTTACACACTGTATGTGCTACTCTTGTCTGTGTTAACTGTGGCTCAGTTAAGTGCAATTCAGTATGAGAAAGGGTGGAAGGCATGTTAAAATATGCGAGCCTTTTGCAATGCTAAATATATTTTCCTGAATTGCAATCAGTGTTTGAAAGTTTGGCATTCTTGTAGTTTACTTTTATTTTTTACGTTAGTGGGAATGCTTAAAATATTAGAAGAGGACTAATTTAATGCCACTGTTGTTGGTCAGTGTAATTAGCAAGATGAGAAAGTAATATGGACTAGAAGTTGTAGGTAAAAATCACATTAGGCTGCATGTAAAAAACAGCTTGCCTGAAAACAGAAAGAACTGGAAAGAACTCATTAGATCCTTTACCTATGATATACTAATTTTCTACTTACAGAGACTGCTTATGTGGAAGAACATTCCACAATTGTACACTGTGTGCACAATTATTAGGCAAGCTGTATTTTGGAGGATTAATTTTATTATTGAACAACTACTGTGCTCTCGGTCAATCCAAAATGTTAATAAACCTCAAACCTGAATATTTAAGAAAGTAAGGTTATGGCTTTCTTAGGAGAATATCTATGTGTGCACAATTATTGAGCAACTATTAGTGTGCAGAATTATTATGCAACTAAATGAAAAATGAAAATTTTCCCATCTCACTCATTTTCATCTGTTAAAGTGAGAATAATAAACAAACAACTCAAAAGTTACAAATAAACATTTCTGACAGTTCAAAATAACAATCAGTGACCAATATAGCCACCCTTCTTTTCAATAACAGTCATAAGCCGTCCATTCATGGAGTCTGTCAGTTTCTTGATCTGTTGACTATCAACTTTTTGTGCAGCAGCAACCACAGCCTCCCAGACACTGTTCAGAGAGGTGTATTGTTTT
>QLTV01002702.1:3232974-3284120 GCA_003457575.1 Thermophis baileyi
GTTTTGTGATCACGCCCCAATATCTTAGCAATTTCAAGACTGCTACATCCCTCTGAAAGACTTTTTACATTTTTTGACTTTTCAGAGTCAGTTAAATCTCTTTTTTAGCCCATTTTGCCTGAGGAAAAGAAGCTGCCTAATAATTATGCACACCTTGATATAGGGTGTTGATCTCCTTAGGCCACACCCTCTCTCATTACACAAATACACATCACCTGATATGCTTATATCCACTAAGCATTTAAGTTTATACAGCTTGCAGGTGGAAAATGTGCATGACGATGATATGGTCAAAATACTCACTTGCCTAATAATTGTGCACACGGTGTATCTCTTGTATTTTGAAGTATGTGACACTAGAGCTACATAAATTTAATTAAAGTGATTAGATTTAAGCATAGTGGCTGGGGAAAAAAATCTTTATATGACTAATTTAATTTAAAACATCTGTATCCTGTATTTTTACTGTGCTATTCCCCCTTTGTTTTCACAGGAAGGTTGTGTTGATCATTGTGTGTTCCCTTATACTCCCACTTACTTGTTAGCATTTGCTTGCAATGTTCCCTGGCAGTGGCAGTGGCCTCTACATCCTGAAATTGTGCCCCCCCCCCAAATCTTGACTCTTTGTGACTTTTATTGAAAAGTGACCCAGGAGTCTTTAATTCAATATACTTTGTTCCAGAAATATGTTTGGAATCATCCTTAGACTTACCATTAGTTCAATGTCATGCCTGGTGCAGAAGAGCCTTTTTTCATACTGAGAAGGCTAGATTATGAAGTAATATTGTGGCACTTGGCCTCTTTCACAAGCTTGCCAGGCTTCCCATCCGATCAGGCGCCAATGTAGCTATTGCCTTTTAAGGCAAGGTATTGCTGTGAGAATATGAAATAAAACCTTTTCCCTGGCATGGAAAGAACACCCTTCCTTCCTTCTCTTCCTAAATAAACTACCAGTGAGTTAAAAAAAAATGTTTTGCTTTTCTTTGTATTACCTTCTTTTGTGAGGGCGATTTCACTGGGCCTACAATTAGCTCATGTCTAGAAAAGATAAGTTGGAAAATGATTTCTGACTTTATGCAGCTCGACAAAGGAATTTGCCTTTTTTTTTTCCCTTTTGTGAACCTTCAGGAACATTTACTGGCTGTACCATATTGAAAATAGTTTAGGTATTTTCCTTGAAGAGAAAATCCTGAATGGCACACTCATCTCTATCACTAGGAAACTTTGGTATAAAGCTGGCCTACCGAAAAAACAATGTAGTCTTGCTTCTAGTAGCAATAGTACTGGTATTTTCTTCTGCCAAAATGGCAGAAGAAAACTTAGGAAAACTTAGTGAATACATGCTTGTACATGCAATGGAATGTTTCTGGAATTTTTAGAAAACCAGTTTTGTTTTTTAACAGCAAGACATGGATAACCAGTTTCTGTCTGGGAGGCTGAAGGTAATGAAAAGCAAGTAGAAGAATGACTAATATGCAAATATGGGTGGAAACCATTATTTTTTTCATTGTTGCTTGCCTAATTAGAATAATAAAGTGCCGGCAAAAATTAAAGAGCTGATGCATAAATTTATAGGTAATGGGATTATCTTTGTCTTGAAAGGCAAACAGCATTTTCAAAGGAAACAGAGGTGCTGACAATTATATCGAAGGAACCTTTTCCCCAACCAATGTGTTTACCAAACATTTATTCTGCTGTAGCTTTTTATTCAATACAGGTAGTCCTCAACTTACAACAGTTCATTTAGTGACCGTTCAAAGTTACAATGGCCCTGAAAAAAGTGACATGACTATTTTTCACTCTTATGACTGTTGCAGCATCCCCATGGTCACATGATCAAAATTCGGACGCTTGGCAACTGGTTCATATTTATGACGGTTACAGTGTCCCAGGGTGAAGCGATTACCTCTCGTGACCTTCTGACACGAAAAGTCAATGGGGAAGCCAGATTCGCTTAACAACCATGTTACTAACTTAACAACTGCAGTGATTCACTTAACAACTGTGGCAAGAAAGGTCGTAAAATGGGGCAAAATTTACTTAACAAATTTCTCACTTAGCAATATAAATTTTGGGCTCAATTATGGTCATAAGTCGAGGACTACCTGTACATTACTAGAGATGTGAAGGCCCGGAAAAAAACCGGAAAAATTCGGAAAAAACCTGGTTTTTTTCCTGAAGGCTTTTTTGCTTTTTTCCACCTATTTTAAGACAGGGTGTTCAAATATTTTCCAAATCATTTCTAAAAAAAATGTATGATATCAGATTATTCTAATTTCTTTGCACTGAGCGAGGACAAGCAAGACCTAGGTAACAAACTGAACCTTCCCCCCCAAGAACAGTATGCATTTCTTCCTTTAGGAGGAGCTGCTATTGTAACAAGAAAAAGGTCTCAGTGCTAGTTGTGATAATTTTATGCCAAGTCAAATTGTCCATAGTCATATTTTATGTTCCTAAAGTAACAGAATGACTTTCAATCTTAAAAAGACAAAAAAGTGCTAATGTAGCATTTTTTTCAATTTTTCTGAAAATTTCCGTTCCCCCCCCAAAACAACCAAAACAAAACCGGGGTTTTTTCCGAGCTTCAAAATTTCCAGAAATTTTACATTTCTATACATTACCCAGTTCAAATCCTTTTGAGCAATTTTTTTTTAAAAAAAGGATCGGTATGCCTTCAAGTGTTTTGATATTGAAGTATTTCAACAAAAAGATCTTTAAAATGCTTACCTAGAATCATCAGTGATTTTACTGCTTTCAGAAGTGTACAACTTTTCAAGCCAAAGAGATTTCGCTTTTAAGTGGTATGCTGAAGACTGCACTCCAAAAATGGGGGAGATCAGGTGAGTGAAAGAGGTAGGGCCAAGATAATACTAAACCTGACTGAATATTTAAATTAAATGTAATAAATGCAGATAATATGACTATTTCCTCTCCTTTTGTTTTTTATTTTTTGTCACAATAAAAACTACAACTTGGCCAGAACTTGGAGAAGGGTTTAAAGTGGTGGTAGATGACTATGGGTTATTATATGGAATGTTTACTTTATTACATGGAATATTTACAACTATTAACTTAATACTTTGTCTCACATCATTATTGTAAGAAAAAATGGCTTCATTTTGTGGTTAACGGGAGAGATGTTTCCTGTTGTTTAATTATTCAGTCACTTCTGACTCTTCATGACCTGATGAACATCAGTTCACCAGGATTGTTTGCCAGTGACTGCCTCTTGTAAATTCATGGACGTGATATCAGTGATAGTACCAGGAGATCATATCTTCTCTGGAGTCTTTTCTTAATTGCCTTTGACGTTTTCAAATATCAGGGTCTTCTTCACTGACTCTTGTTTCCTTTATGTCCAAAATATTTTGTTTTGTTTTACCAAATGTTTTATTTTCATTTCACTGAGTCCTCCTGTTTTGGGTAGAAAGAGAAGCTTTTACTCTTGCTTTTTTCTTACTTTAAGGGTGCAGAGAATAAAGGAAAGTCTAGGCAGGTGGTGTGAAAAACAGAATGAACAGTTGATGAAGGCTTTAGGAAATTGTGCATGTACCTTAGGAATGGAATGTATTGTGTACATTATTAGAAGGGGAAGAGATCAAGTTTGCTGTGGAAGCAGAGAGGCTGTTGGCCTTGGAACTAGAGATACAGGTTGAAGGTGTGTGCTCTATATTTTCAACATGTATATTAATAAACTACCCAAATATGTTGCTATAGCTCTCTAACTGCGAGCTTGCTCAAGAGCTTCAAAGAAAATATTGATAGTAGTGGTACGGAGCTTGGTTGATTGCTTGAAGAAGTTTCACTACCTCATTAGGCAATATCATGGGGCACTGGTGGGGTAATGAAGCATCTGCAAACAAACAGCCAAGCTTAGAAAGCATCAAGGACTCCACTGTTCAACCCTGAGCTATGTATATTCCCTTATATTGGAATATATTGATAGGTTGAAAAATTGCTACCGATGCTTCTCACAGAAATTAGTTTCAATATTTAATAATGTTTCATATTATTAAACATCTGCCTATCCCAGGTCCTTGAGAAGGACTCATTGGATGGACAAAAAAGAGCCAAATCCAGTCTAACACATGTGTGATCAACCACAATTCTATCTTGCTTGCCCTCTAGCCACACCACTCTGTTGTGTCTCTTTTACTCTCTGTCCCATATTCCTTCTCCATTTGTCCCTCCTGGAGCGTTCCCACTTTGAGATACTGCAAGCATTTTCTCGATTGACTTCCACACTACCATAGATCAAATATACTGATAGATGTGTTTTCCCCATTTTTTTCATAGAACAGTCACAGAACAATTGCTCAATAGGAAAGACAAAGCTAGTATGAATTTGCACAATTATTTGGTTGAAAAGAGCTCAGTTTCTATATGCATTGTAACCCCTCATTTAATTTAATCAACTCCAAGATCATTCCATAATCATGGACAGTGTTTTTTGGGAGATTGTTTGAAGTGATAGTACTGATAAGTGGAGATAATTAACATTTTAGATCAGTTTAGTGCCAGTCAAATATTTAAACCATTTGCATTATTGCAAAAGAAATTTAGGTTGCTTAACATTGTGAAATGACAGTGTATTACATTAAATACTTCTTGATTTCACAAGTTGGTCTAGAGGCAGTAGCAGCTAAACTCCCCAATTATTGTCTATATTGGAATTTCTGTTTCTGTATAAACACTTAGAGTATTGCTATAAGTCAATCTTAATTAAAATCTCATTTTAACAAATTGATTACTAATCTTAAAGAATATGAAGTATATTTCTTTTGATGTTACGTCTAGTTCAACAATGATTTTTTTAAAAATCATTTATTGTACTCTCAGAGAATATATGAGAAAGATTGGCAGTCTACTTTACTATGCCAAAAATGTGAAATGGGTGAAGGGACACTTACTCATATGATATTACTTTGTCCCACTATTGCCACATTTTGCTTTAATATCCATAATTGGTTGAAAAATCAGTAATACCCTTGAATTATACAGTATATTAACAATTTGGGTTGTATCAGGTGTTATGACTTTGACAAACATGGAGAATGTAATAATCTGCAGTGTTAACAAAGACAGTGTAACCACTGATTGACAAATTTGGATTGTGAGTAGGTGTTTGATTTCTGTATTAATTTACTTTTGATTAATATAATGGACCAAGGGATAGTTTTATTCTATGTGGTCAAGGTTTAATATTATGTCTAAACTTGGGACAAAAAGAATTTTCATATGTAATGTATCTTCCTTCTTTTGTTTCATCCATCCATCCATCATAAAACAGTAAAAAGACTTGATGGAAACAGGGCAAAAGGAAGTGATAGAACTATTAAGTATCAGTCAGGATACTTCAACGAGAAGCAACTTAGAACTAAGGAGAAATTTCCTGACAGTTAGAACAATTAATCAGTGGAACAACTTGCCTCCAGAAGTTGTGAATGCTCCAACACTGGAAGTTTTCAAGAAGATGTTGGATAACGATTTGTCTGAAGTGGTGTAGGGTTTCCTGCCTAAGCAGGGGGTTGGACTAGAAGACCTCCAAGGTCCCTTCCAACTCTATTATTATATTAAAGTCAAATATATCACTGAGGAAGGCAGAATTGTCAGAGGTGCAGTTGGGACTGGGATTTCAAGGTATTATCTCTTTTTCTGCCAAAATGGCAAGAAATAATCCTTTTGTTTCTTAGCGGTTTACCACTGAAAATCCACAGTATGATTTCTGAAACCATATAAAAAGAGTTTACATGTACCCTGAGGACTGCAAGTTTCCTGACCTCTTTGATGAATGTACCTTAAAAACAAACAAACATGAAACCTAAGCTGTAATAGTGATGTGATTAAGTATATATCTGAGGTAATTATAAAGCATTATGAATATGATAAGATATATGTTAATTATCTTACTGCTAACATTTCTCCAGATATATCTAAGCTGACATTTTCACAATACTTCATGTGTGTTTGTAATAAATTAAACAGGGTGATTTGTAAACCATAACATGCCTGTTGAAGGTGGCATGTTACAATGTTTTGGGTGACATCCCAGCATTCATCCACACCTGACAATACCTATTCTGAAAAGCATGCCCCCCCCATTCTCATGTGATTTTTGGAGACTGCAGTGGCCGTGTTCAAATAGGGTATGCTCTTGCACAGCCTCTGGAACCTCTGGAAATTGTTTGAGAACATAGCATGCTTTTGCATGGTGTTTGGAAGTTACAGAAGCCATGGAAGAGCATTCACTGGTGCTGCTTTAAGAATTATGGTCTTGTGAGATCGGGAGCTGCCTTGGGTTGGCGGCACGGCCTGTCAACAGACAGAGAACACTGCCTGAAGAAAGTGGCACATGGCAGATCCTGGGGAACATACACATGAGCAAACTGTATTTTTTTTTTTAAAGTAAATGTTTATAGAAATAATTGTTTCTCTTTTGTTGGGTGGAGTAGGGGCTATAACACACAAGCAGAGTCAAGTTAGGCAGTTTCCAAATCTCCCTGAATGTAACTAAGCCATCATTGTCACCTTGTCATCCAAGATTTCAGTAAGTCTAGTCTTAATAATAAAAAAAACCTACATTCTCAGCCAGTTTTTTTCCATAAATACTACACTATGCCATACCATGCCATTCCACATCACATCACAAGATTTTTACTTTTAATTAAACAAGAAAATCATCTGAAAATCCCCAAATCATGTTTTGAAATTTGCTAGAATCAATCAAAAAGACAGGATATGTTCTTGTGACAGCAATAGTGTTCATTATTAAACTTTCATTTCTTTCTGTGGTTGACAAATTGACAAAACGTTTTGTGTCAACCATCTTTTCTTCAGAAGTGAAAGTTTATGTAGGAAACAAAGCTCAGTTCTGTGTATGATTCTCTCTTGAAGATAACAATTTGGAGTTCTGAGGAAAATTACTTTTGTGCATGTTTTCCTACTTGATTTAATGTTTAATTCCTAAATATTTTGATCCCCCCCAAAGCACAAAATCCACAAATGGAGTGTCATCAGAATGTTATGCCTCTATGCATCATATTTAATACTTTGTGCTGTGGAGCTAGTTGTCTTACAGAAACCAGCCAAAAGTGACTACGGTAGTATTTGAACATTATGCTAAGTTATTGTTATAATAGTTTATTGAATACATAAACTATGTAATAAAAATCATAGTGGTTGGGTTCATATGACTTGTTAAGCAAAACCAGCCAAATCACATTATGATTTAATTGTTATGTGAGTATAAGTATATTGAATTATGTAACTAGGGAGCATTGTTACATGCCATCTAGAATTTCTAGCATCTTATGTTCTGTGCTGTAGCTTACTAAATTTGTTAAATTTTCATCAATGGTTTGATGGTAGAATATATTAGGAGAGCCCTCTTCAACTTGGTGCTCATAAGATGTTTTAAAACCTGTTATATTTTTTCCATTAGTCACACAGACTAGAATTTATGGTGGAAAACTTGGAGGACATCAGATTGGGGAAGATTTTATTATGATTTTACAGAATTACTATTAACTTTCCTGATCATTATCTGAAGTGTGTGCTTATATTTATATACACACACCCTTCAAGGCAGTCTTGATTTCTGGTAATTATATGGACAACTCTGTGCAGTTACCTTGGTAGTGATTTTTGGGGAATGGTTTTGCCATTACTTTCTTCCTAGGGCTGAGAGAGAATGACTGGCCCAAAGTCACCTAACTGGCTTTGGGCATAAGGACTCACAGATTCCCAGTTTCTAGCCTGATACCTTTTCCCACTACACCAAACTGGCTGTTGAAGTACATAAATAAATAAGTATATTTCTTGTTACTTATCCTTGAATTTGTCTCGAACTTAGAGGGCACTGGGGAATAAAGGGGGAAAAAATAATCTCCATAGGTTTATTTGCTTTCATTTTCTCCCAAATTGTACAACTCTATCTATTTACCCTAGGATTGAACTCATAATTTCTTTTGCTAATTGAGACATTTATTAAGTGAGTTTTGTACCCATTTTATGATCTTTTTTGCCACAGTTGTTAAGTTAGTACCATGGTTGTTAAGTGAATCTGGCTTCCCCATTGACTTTGCTTGTCAGAAGATCACAAAAGTTGATCACATGACCCTGGGACAGTGCAACTGTTATAAATATGAATCATTTGCCAAGTGCCTGAATTTTGATTACATGACCATGGGGATGCTGCAATGTTCATAGGAGTGAAAAATGGTCAAAAGTTACTTTTTTCAATGCTGTTATAACTTCAAATAGTCACTAAATGAACTGTTGTAAGTCAACGACTAACTGTAGTTTATTCTGGAACTGCCAATATTTCTCATATGGCTAAATTTTAAAAAATTTGTAATTTGCAAAATGATTGGATGAGAAGACATGGAATTATAATTTGTTACTCTCAGTTGTGTTTCCAGGAAAATAACAAGCATACTTGGTACTTGTATTGCAGTTTGATATTTATACGCATTCCAAAGGGTGACTAGATTGCCAAATTCAAAGTTAAAAGATAAGATAGTTTGGAATTATGGCTTGTAAAATGGATTATTCATCTTGTTTTATATACATTTGAAATAAGGAACATCACCCCTGAAAGTAAAGGCCATCTGGAAAACTTAAATAGTAAATAAGACTAGATAGTCAATTGGAACAAAGACTATAATCATCTACCTTTAATAGAATTGTGATTTATTTTGAGTCTCCTGTTAACCTCCTCTGATTAGTCATCATCTTTACTGTGCATGCTCCTAGCTCTTGATGAATAATAGCTTAAAACTATATGTACCATATTTTTCGGATTATAAGACGTACCTGACTATAAGATGCACCTAAATTTACAGGAGGAAAATAAGAAAAAAATAGTTTTTGGCCTCTGTGTGTCGCATTTTTGCCCTCCCCGGCCCACAGAAGCACTCTGCAGTGCTCCGCACGGCCCATTTTCGGCAAAAACAGGCCCGTTTTTGGCCTCCCAAACCCTCCGCGCGTCACGTTTTTGCCCTCCCACGCCCCCAGAAGCACTCTGCAGTGCTCCATATGGCCTGTTTTCACCAAAAACGGGCCCGTTTTTGGGCTCCCAAGCCCTCTGCGCGTCGTGTTTTCGCCCTCCCAGGCCCCCAGAAGCACTCTGCAGTGCTCCGCACATCCTGTTTTTGCTTCTGGGGGCCGGGGAGAGCGAAAACGTGATGCACGGAGGGCTTGGGAGCCTAAAAATGGGCCCGTTTTTTGCAAAAACAGGCTGTGCAGAGCACTGCATAGTGCTTCTGGGGGCCGGGGAGGGCAAAAATGCGCTGCGCAGAGGGTTCGGGAGGCCAAAAACACCCGTATTCGGTCTATAAGACGCACCTAAATTTTCACCCACTTTTAAGGGGGGAAAAGGTGCGTCTTATACTCCGAAAAATACGGTAGTTTTATTTAAACACAGTTTATAATTTTTATTTTGACTACAGTGGTACAGTTGACCCTGAAAGCAGTTCATTTCTAATTTACTTGATTTGGCTGAAAGATTCACAGAAGATATGAGTGACACTTAAATTTCTAATGTTTATCATTTTCTTCTGTAGAATCTTCTGGCTGTTTACCTGTTTTTTGTAGTTGTACATATAGTTAAATACATTTATATAGTTGTCCTTGTATCTAGATTATTCATTTAAAACAGGACAATCTTCCTCTCATATAAGGGACTTAAGTACTCAATCCCGCATTTACGATTTCTGTATACCGTAAAAGAAAATGCATCCTTATAAAGAGGTATTTAGCTAAGCTTGGGACTTTTACAATTGACAGGATATGGGTGTGATCTTTATTCCTTGATATTAGTGTCCAGGTACAAAATAATGTTCTTCCATCTGTGCAACTCAATGAGGTGTGTTTGGAAGTTGGTTTGCAAGTTTTCAACATCACCAAATTTTAAAAACCATCAATGCTAATCTAGGAAGTGAAGTATTAATGATGCTTGGAAAAAGTTTTTGGAACCTAATTATTAACTACTACAGTTGAGATTTATTATAATAACTATTTAGGTCTGCTATTTATAAGACGTTGTTGTTGCTAATTATTGAGATCATAGCTGTATACAATTAACTTTATAAAGATGTATGAACTGGAATTAAGTTATCCATTAGCATTTTGACTTTGCAAATAGTTCAACCCATAGACACTTCAGACACAACAATACCACTATAAGGGATTGTATTTTGAGATACTTTTTTGAAAAATGAATTTTCATATAGATTTTAAAAAATAAGATTATAAAAATAATAGAATGAACCTCGTAGATAAAGCATGCAAACTAGGTGCAAGGTGGGAAGCAATTTTCTTTCCCTTGATACAGAAATGGGCAGTCTTTTTGTTTCAGAATCTACAACTCATCCCATCCTCTGATTAGATATAAGAAATTATTCAGTGATGCAGTAAAATCAAAAGACAGTGGGAAGTAGTTGGGATTAAGGCATGAATGTCTTGAGTTCTATCTCCCAGAAACTTTTATATGTCCTTTTTCCACCCTCGGCCTTAAAGCTGAGATTTGCTTGGGAGTCATCTGTCAGGGACCATCTTCTCTGAGACAAGCACACTAAAATTAAGAACAAAAGTTGGCCACGTGCTTGGAGAGTTTGGTCCAAGTGAGAAGCTGGTAGGAGCTTTTGTGAACACCAAAAATAACAACCCTGAGGCTGACAGAGAGCCTCCATGAAGAGGATGCTTTATGTAATCTCTGCTACAACGACGTTTTTCCAACACTGCTTCTTCTCAACTATATTATTATTATTATTATTTATTACATTTGTATGCCGCCCAACTCCCAAGGGACTCTGGGCGGCTCACAACAATATAAAAAAACTATTAAAAGAAAACATAATAAAAACAGTTAAAAACAGTTAAAAACTCATACACACATATTTGAAGTAGGTTGGTGTGTTTGTGTGTAGAAAAAGTTAAAAGCAACACATCCTTATCTATTGTACAATTTGCCACCCATTTTTCCTGGCATTCATTTCTGTTTTGCTCTCCCTTTTCTCTGATTTGTCTATCAAGTTTGGTTTGGGTAACTTTTGGATCAGTTGTTCCTTGAGAGGAAAAAAAAATTGTTTTCACATTTGTTTCTCCTGGCTACAGTAGTTAGTTTTATTTCCCTAGAGACTGTAAGAGATCTAAATTGACTTTTGAGCTACCAAGAAAAGCCTACCCGTAAACTGAATGCTAATTGACATTTAAGCATCATGAAATAGACTTTGCATGAAATAGGCTTTTCATTGGCCTCTTTAACTATGTTTTCTGTATTTTTAGTGGAAGGATTACAGATTAATCAAGTACTGGTGGAAAGAATATCTTGTGATGCAGAAGCGGGCATAAACTTTGCTAGATGATTTGTGAAAAAATCTTAGTGTGAATAGTTTGCTTGTTTTGCCCAGCACAAATAGGAACCAGGATTCTGCAAGAACTGAAAGTAGCCAGTATTTCAAACAGCTGCCCACCCCTGAACTGAAAATCTTGGGAGTTACAAAATATGAACTCTCTGCTCATTTGTAAAACACACTTTCAGCTCTTTCAAACATGTTATTTCCCCAGATATCTTCAACGTGACTTTCTAAGGAAAGTGGAATGAACATATTTTATTACCTTCCAGGATGCGCATATGATATCATGATATCACATGATGTCATGTTAAAAAAAAATCCTAGATCTCCAAATATGTTGCTTATGTGCACCATTGTGCCCATGGATACTTCTGTCAGAATCCAAGTTGGCATGCTGCAGAGTATTAACCTTCAGCATCACCGTAAACATTCTCTGGAAATAGAAATGATAACTGTCTGAAGCTCAGTGCTTTGTTTAAAACTGTGCCCACTTTCTCTCTAAAAGATGAAAGAAAATTGGAATGGTAGGCAGTTTTTAGAGTTGAGAGAGAGCAGAGAACAGTATCAGTGGTTTGCCTGCTGGTTGATGGTGTTTTATGAATGTTCCTAAAATCTCAAATGTGCCTTCCAGCCCTAAATAGTTGAGACCCTTGGACGCTTTACGTTGCTTTGTCAAGCCGAAAACAGATAGCTCAGCAAATTACATGCATTCTGAGTAAGCAGGCTTTAATATCAATTATATAACCAGTCATGTTTTGTTTATTTTTAATTTCAAGCTCTTTGCTTCTTAAAATACCTCCCTTATCTTATGATGGCTGTTTGGTTTCTTGACATAATAATAATGTCTTCTTTGTTCTCTTCCCTTCCTCCTTGTGGATATTTGCGCTTGCCTAAAAGCATACAATGTATTTTTTTTTCAATCTCACCTTTGAAGTAGCAACAGTCTTCCATCTTAAATGAGGAAATGTAACAATATCAATTGTTATCTTTAGTATGATGTTTTCCTCCACAGGAAAACAGCAGTACCACTTTTTCTTGCTACTGTCAATAACTCGACTGTAATAATTTGAAGCAGACTCTATAATTTTTTCGCCACCCAAGAGGGTCAAATTCCAGCTCATCCTGCTTAGTAAATAGTACCAATCTAGTTGAAATGAGGCATTTCACCTGAAGCTAGCAAAGAAAGTCAACCAACCCAAGTTTACCTGTAGTTTACTTCAATCCAAAGAGAAACACTATTAAAACAATCTCTTTGAATGTGGCAAAATGGTCCATGTTTGTACAGTGTGCCTTTAAACTTTACCCAGAGTTAGATATATAGAATCGTGAAATTAAAAGGATGCTCAAAGGTCACTGAGCTTAACCTGTTACTGGAGCAAGAAATCCATTACGATTACACCTCAGGCTGAGGACTCTGTAATATTAAACTCCATCTCACTCAATTTTTCAAGCAATTGCAATTTTGGCAAATATTATTTTTAAGACTACTGCATTCTTCGTTCTTTGTCTATTCCGTAGCTTTTCAAATCCTTTTCTATGATGAGATTTTCCTTAAAGAACATACCACACAACTCCAGCCAGTTTGTCTGCAGTTTTCAAGAGGTTGAACAGGAGTTTCTTTGGAATGAGGCAAACACAGGGTGGTGTGCTTTCTTGGCTAGCTTGAGGCAAAGTGCTGTGTTTCAACTGTATTTGTACTGTTTACTACAACTAGACAAATGGATCCTATGATTGTAGCTTGGCACTGCAGAAGAAGAATTCAATCCGATGGCCTCCAATGATTATAGTTAGTTAGACTAAGAAATAAAGATTCAGGTTTTTCACAAGTGCATGAATCTCCACATTCCTTTTTGCTCAATAGTATTTGGCATTTGAATCATGACTCTGCTTGAATGGAGGCCAGAGGAAAAGCAGAAGCCTGACTCGATGGGAGACAACCTAGGAACCTGAACTTTACAGCCTTGAAGTATCTGGAGAAAAATTGAAGTGCAAATGAAAAGAAAGAAATATAAGAGTCAGAATCTCAATTCATTAAATGTAAAATCCCCCCCCCCAAAAAAGCCTGTAGTATCACAACAGTGACTCTTACAAGAGCATGGGACTTACAGATTTATTTTAATATACTGTAATTCAGAGTCACGAAACAAATACAACATAATTGAAATAAAGCTTTTGAAGTTCCATATATCTTTTTTTGAATTTTTCAGAGTAGCTTCTTATCAATACTGACAAACCGTTAGTGACCAAGTTATTCTGTGTGTTTAACTTAAAAAGAACCATATGACATTATGGTGTGATTGTAGTGTTAGCAAATGTTTCAGAGAAATGTTTCAGAGAAACATTTAGAAACTTCAGGCTAAGTTGGAGAAAACATAAGTTTAGATAACCTACATTTCTGATTTTAATCCATGATCTATTTTTTTCTCCTTTTCTTTTGCAGGAAATCCAAGGGAAAACCAAATGGTAAAAAGCCTGCAACAGAGGAAAAGAAACTGTATCTTGAACCGGAATATACAAAGTCCAGGATTACTGACTTTGAATTCAAAGAATTAGTTATATTACCACGTGAAATAGATCTTAATGAGTGGCTAGCTAGCAACAGTAAGTATTATGAGATTTGCAACAACTGAACATTGTACTGGTTGTTTTTCATAATCAAAGATGTTCTTAAGTGAAAGAGTAGATAAAGGAGAATCTTGCTTCCTGACAGCTAGCTGGAAAAGGACCTTCCTGAAATCCAAGCTTGGATTTCTGCTTAGATTCTGGGAGTGATCCTTTTCAGCCAGCCTCTTTGAGAGTGAAAGAGCTGCTTTGCAGAGTGTGTATGGAGATTCTCAAGCATCCAGGTCATGGTTGACCCAAAGGTGCTTTAAAAAGGCAACTGGACTTTCTTAGTTTTTTCCTTGAAATTGTTTAGCTTCTCATCCAAGAAGCTTCTTTTTGAACTGAAGAATGTGAGGAGCCCTCCATTAATTGGTGAGAGCAGCACGGGAGGGAGCCTGTTTGTACGTGTGTGTATGAGTCTTGTGATATGTGGGGGTGGCTGGTAGTGTGTGGGGCGAGGGCAGCTGGGGGTTTTGCTGGTGCTGAGACCTTTCCCTTCCAGGGATACTTGATGAGGATAATGGGAAGTCCCTGGTCCCTGGGGACTTGGTTTTGGGGATGAGGCTGCCAAAGGGGTGGAGGAGCACCATGGAGAAGTATTGTGAGAGACAGGGAGTGGGCCACTCACTGGGAACATAGAATCATTATCTTATACTAGTTTCACATTCCAGTTCTTGGTCTCTATCAGTTATGTGTGCTCCCAGAACAGCACTTCTAGTATTACACTTCTGGCCCGCAAGCTGCATTGGCTTCTGAGTTCAATTCAAGGGGCTGTTTTTAACCTTTAAAGCCCCTCATGACATGGGATCAGATTGTCTGAATGATTACCTCTCTCCAATTACATTGGCCCATCCCATTAGATTTACCAGAGTAAGAAGTTGCAAATACCATCCATCAGGGTCTGTATTTGGTGGATGCTAGGAAGCAGGCCTTCTCTGCTGTAACACCTGCCCTATGGACCACACTCTTCCCCCCACCCCCAAAGTCGGATTAGCTCTATCCCTGTTATGATTCCAGAAGTACCTCAAGACTTGGTTATGTCATCAGATTTGGGGTCTCAGGGCACTGGGAACACTCTTAAATGCTCAATTACAGGTGATTCTTTACTCTCTTTGTGTGGCTTTATATATTTTATTTTTTATAATGTCTTTTTATTTTTATATTGATTTTGTTTTATAGCAACTATTTTATGTATTTGTTGTTTTTATTGATTGTTGTATGCTGCCCATTTCTGTGAGATGGTTGACCATATAAATGAGATAGACTAGATCAGTGATGATGAACCTTTTTTTTGCTCGGGTGCCAAAAGGGTGCACACGTGCACGATAGCGCACGTGCACGTGCCCACACCCATAATGCAATGCCTTCCCCCCCATGCATAACGCGCACAACCCTCCCACGCTGCCCCCCTACGCATGCGCACAGGGCTCACTAAAGCCTCCGGAGCCTGTGGATGGTGAAAAACGGATTCCAACTGATTTTTGGCATTCTGGAGGGCGGGGGGGTCGTTTTCGCCTTCCCCAGTCTTCAGGAAAGCCTCCAGAGCCTGTTGATGGCGAAAAACGGACCCAATGGCCCAACCGGAAGTTCGGAAACGAACTTCCGGTTGGGCCGTTGGACCATTTTTCACCGTCCACAGGCTTCAGGAAAGCGCTGGAGCTGACATAGGGTAACACCTCGCGTGCCCTCAGATATGGCTCCATGTGCCACCTGTGGCACGCGTGCCATAGGTTCGCCATCACAGGACTAGATGATAGATAGATAGATGATAGATAGATAGATAGATAGATAGATAGATAGATAGATAGATAGATAGATAGATAGATAGATAGATAGATAGATAGATAGATAGATAGATAGATAGATAGATAGATAGATAGATAGATGATAGATAGATGTGGGCCATCCTTGCCTCATGGACAAACTCTTTTAAAGGAAGGGAATTTCCTTTATAGGGTATGGCCCCTCTTTTGTACTTACTGGTAGCAGGAGAAATCTTAGAGAGTGCTGCTTACTGCCTAGTGATTTAGAAATTGTTGCCAAAAGGCATTCCCTAAGACACCCAGGGCCAGCTATGGCTAATACAATTCTCAGCAAGAAAATGCTTGGATAGTTGTGATAATGCTGAATGAACGCTTTCACTTATGTCTAATTTCCCAGCTCTTGAGCCCTTTTTTTTAGCCTCCATGCAGAGTAATGCAGAGTAATAATGGAAACTTTGGTGTTCTTTTGTCTTTCAGCAACAACGTTCTTCCACCATATCAATTTACAGTATAGTACCATCTCCGAATTCTGTACAGGAGAGTCGTGTCAGACTATGGCAGTATGCAATACGTAAGTTGTAGCTTTTTGTTGTATTTTGATGGTATGAATGCTTCTTCTTTTCCAATTGAGGGATGCAAAACAATTGTCCCTCTGAGGCTGAATGTTTTTGAAAGTAATACATTCTTCAGAGTGTAAAAATTCCATTACTTTATCATTACTCTTGAAAGAAGAAAATGCTGTTAACTCAGAATTCATAGGGAAAAAGTAATGCAAATAGCATTGTCACTGGACTTCAGATAATGTTAATAAAAGGCAAAATCTACCTAGCAGGCATTTAAATTTGCAGGTGGATATTTCACTATTTCCATCCACCCTTCTAGTTTGATATTCCTAAGGACAAATTTACTGGTACCGTAGTAACTGGGGTGGCGTTCCAAAAATATTCCAAAAAACATTAACATTTTAAAAAGAGATCAGTCAATTCAGAAGGCTAAAATGGAACTTCCTGTTGTGTGACATTTAATTTGGATTCAAGAGATTAGAATACTCACTTAGGAATGGCATCCACATTTCCAGCATGGGAGGGGCAGAGCACAACAGCATAGGAAAAATCTTACCTGAATCAGCCTACATTATTTTTTCCTCTTATTATGATCCTAGCAGTCACTTTCTCTCACAGAAAAATATTTCCAAATCCTACCCATTTAGCCTATCCTTCACTCTGTGGAGGGTTGTTTGTTTGTTTGTTTGTTTGTTTGTTTGCATTTGGCTGCAGCTCTGTGATATATGAAGAAAATATAAATTTTCTTCATATATCAATTCAGACTTCAATCAGCTCCTTAACTTAGCTGCTTGTTGATTTCAACGCTCATATTAATGATCTCTCTGACTCAGTTGTTTACTATTTCCTCTTCCTGCATGCTTCAGTTTTCAGCTTCACTCTTCTGTATATTGGTTTAGGCACTGTTTTTATTTAGTTTTCATTAATAACTGCTCTATATCCTAACTATGGAACTGCTTCTTTTTAAATCACAATTTTTAAATTATCTGCTACTTGATTCAGGCCATAGATTGGTTCAGGGAGGTTTTTCAGAGTGCTGCCTATTGCTTATGGGTCTACTCCAGAGACAATCCCATACCCCAGCTCACTAGTTGTATTTGATAATTTCAGTTATGTTTTTATGAGGCTAAAGTCTTTTGAGTAGAATAAAAGAGCTAGCTGACTCAGTCACACCAAATTCAGACCACCCTCTTATCTGCTATATGTGGGAACACTATTATAGCTCACTAGTGATCACCAGGTTTAGGAATCCTTAATACTTCAGTCCATCATGCCTAATTTAAAATTGTACTTCTTTTCATCTATTTTAAACACAAGTCACAGATAAATGTATCTGGGATAAAATATTTTCTACTTCAATTGAAGATTCATATGTTTCAGTTTTTATTCTATATGAAATAACTTTCTTTGCAAAGAAAGCAATAATCTCAATGATTCAGCTAGGCTAAAAATTTTCACAAATTTTCTATGGGCTGGGGCTTAGCAGTCTCTCTTTTGGAACATAACTCAATCCCACAAACTTACTTTTTTCTTATTGTATTCACTAAGGGTCACTAAAAATCTGTAAAAATTCATAATTGTACTTCTTCCTGTAAATACTAATTCCCCAACATTTCTAATTCTTGTACCGTAGATAAAAAATGATTCACTTTCTCATTGCAAAGCATAGAATTATTGAAGTCATATATGGCAATTTTACCAGAGGTCTATACTATATATACATTATTTTTAAAAAAATTTAGTCAGAGGATAACAATATTTACAAATCCTATTTTGAGACCCCCTTCACTGCATAAACATAAATAGTTGAAGGATATATGCAGTTACTATTCTTGTCCAAAAATCCATACCTAACTTAAAAAATAGATTGTAAGTAGAAGTGATCATTTAGTACAATTAACACAAAATGATAAAAAATTAGTTGTTCTTTTAAATTTGTCATAAAACTCCAAAGCAAACTATAACTTAGGTTCAATATTGGATTTCAATCGCATGGTATTTCTCAGTTGTGCAGCTTCATAATACTTCTTGAGATTGAAGATATCCAGTCAAAATAATCTGCTCTAAAAACAAAATCTTGGTTTTTTTAAAAAAAATCTAAATGTATGAAGGGCAAAGGCAATTTTTCTTGTATTAAATTTTGGGTGGAGATACATTAGGTGAAAGAACCTGAAGTAATTACCACTTAGATAATAAAGATATCTTGAAAGCAGCACTACTCCAAAGCACAAAAGCTTAATTCTATTCCAACTTCTGATTTGCTTTTTGAGCCATTTGTTGACTAACACATAATTCAGTTTATTTACCTTCATAAGTAATTAGTAATTTTAATTTCCAAATGGGTAAATTTCTTTTAAAGTTTTGGGTTCATACAGTTTATTATCACTCTAGCTTTTAAGCCCATATTAAAACATCAAAACATAAAATTTTTGAATAATTAAGCTTTCTTGAATTTATAGGAAAAAGTTATGGTTAAAGCTGTACATTTGCAAAAAGATTAATAAAACGATCCTTTCCATTAATCTTCAAACATTTAATTCTATTACTTGCACTAAAGGCTCCATTGTTGATATAAACAATAATGGTGAAAATGGCCAACTCTCATTGATACTTCTATTTATTCTAAAATATTCTGAAATTCAGTACTTTATCCAGAGATTTACTTTATAATTATTATTTTATTTGTTTATTGGTTTTATAAGTTGCTGAAATCATTCTAGTTCTTGAGTGGCATACATCTGTAAACCAGATTAAAAGCAAACATAATAAAAATAAAAAACATTCAAGAACCCTTCAAACCCTTCATATTTGAGTCATGTACTGTATGTGAGGTGGACAGAAATAAAAATTAAACAAATAAAAATAAACACGGGGTGCATCACTTAGTAGACCATCATACTTCACTGTTGAAAATTATTAACAAGATTTTCTCCCATTCTGTTTTAATTAATTTAAACAAATAAGGCTATTGGAGTTAATCAAATAAGAAATAGTGTGGTGCTATTTTCATAGACGTCTGCAGACATAAGCAAAATACATGTAAGACTTAGAGAACATGCTTAAATTTTGTCTGCATGAATTTCCTTTTTGTTTAGATTCAGCAGCCTTTCTATGTGCTTTTGCTCATTGCTTAATAAATAACATTCTCTGCAACTAGAGATATCTTTGTAGCATAAATTAAGTATTGTTAGAACAATAGCTATGCGTCTATTGGGTCTACTACTGGCTGACCTTTGCATATTTGTTCTATGGTAGAATAATTAAAAAATTCATACATGGCAGGAGTGTGTGTTTCTGTGTGTCTGTTTAGCTGTTACTACACTATACTAGGAAGCTTCACTATAGATGGTTGTTTCTTAAGGATTCGCCTGTCTTTAAGACTATTGCTCCATTTTATTCCAGTTTCTGTGGCCAGATCTCACTAGTTTTTTTTATTGTGTATAGAGACTAAGACTTGCCAATCTGAGCAGCAGCTTTGAGCTTGCTTAGAGACAGATGTCAAAGTTTAATGTTTAACCTCTTCTTTTGTTTCTTTGCTAAAATGGGCACTTCCCCTACTGATTGTGTGAAGCGAGATTTTCCTGTTGCTACTGTTTTCTCTTTGCCCTTTGATCTTTTTAAAAACTTTCATATGGAATTTATTTGCTTCAGCTCATGACTGTTTAAAAGTACATAAGACACAACTTAAATCCTCTTTTGAGTACTATGAAAACATCTCATAGTCTAACCCTGTTTCTGAAAATGGTTGCGTGCAAAGTACCATTTTTGTGCTCTGAGCCAATATTTGTTAACATTTCCTCACACAAAACAGTTTTGTTTGTACACGAAAGAATCTTTTACAAAATGAGGGTGGTAGGCTTAAGCCTAAGTTTTTATAAAGATATAAAGTTTGTCAGTTTCATCTTTTTCTACACAGAAAAGTTTTTGTTTCTCTATCAAAGATGGAGATATGTACAATAAATTGTGCTGGTTCAGAGGGAGTACCAGAACACCTAGAAAAGTGGACCAACCAAAGTACAGAGGCCTCTCACACATATTCTAAAACATTCAGAAAAAGCCTTTCAGAAGGTTAGGAAGTGTCTGGATCCTGGACACTTCAGAGATTGCCCACTTTTGCACTAGAAACTTTCCTTGTCTACTGAAATTTTAGATTTAGATTTTATTCTTCACATGCAAGCTCAGGGAACATTGACTGTTGTTGTTTCTTAATCTTTGTTTTGTAGTGACTTCTGGACTTCTTCATCCATGTCGATAAACAAAGGCATGTGATAATTTTTCCCCACATTCTGTCCTTATTAGTCTGCAGAGATGAATAAAGGTCATTTATGCTCATCCTATTTGGAATTATGAAAGAATACTAGATACGTGTTTTTGGAATATTCCCCTTTAATCTCCTGGTAAAAATGAGACACAGGAAAGGCCTTGGGCAAGGATATTATCTAACTGCTGACCTCCAACCATTAGGCAAAAGGAACAAAGTCTCATATTTGGAGGAAAAAATCTTGTCCTTTTGGAAATCCAGTCTTGTTTTAGAGATTCTTCAGTGACTCCGCTAATGATCAGAGCAGCTTGAATTTGAAGGAATTCCATCTCTATTCTCTTTGCTTGCAACTGGGTTTAAAAAAAAAAAAATCTCATCAAGAGTCAAATTCTTCTTTTCTAGCCAGCATTGCCAATGGTCTTCCTGGCTGGGAGAGACAAGACAACGTATCTAATGGGGTCAAGGTTAGGCTGGCTGAAGTTAATTGAACACCAAAATTGATGATAAACCTCACAATGAATGGAGTTGTGTAGTTTATTTCTTGAATGTGAAGAACATTAAATTTAAAATCCCATTTGTACAATTTATGCAGTTTAATTTTTTCCAGGCGCTCAGGTCATTGTTCACACTACTCCATCTTCTATGTTTTTTCTCCACAAGAACCACCTCTGGGACAGGTGGGACTGAGCGCAAAGACACTCAGTTGAGCTCCCATGGCTGGCTTGAAACAGGGGCGTCAAGTTCAACTTCTTAGCCACCGCCCTGCTCTGGCTCTGCAAATAATAACACACCTATGACAATTAAGTATGTGTCATATATTTTCCCTCAACAGTGTAAGACTTCATTGAATATTAAGTTAATTATAAATGCTGGTACTTGACTTAGACATGTGCTGGCTCCTTTAAAAATTCACTAATACAGTCTGAAGCCCCATGAATGAAATGCATCTTTAGATGTCATATGCATTCCTTTTAAAAATGTCATGGAAAGAGCACAGAATCTTTATTCATATAGTTGTGATGAACATACCTCCTCTGAAGGAGCTTTTTGAATTGATGTGATACTTCTCAGAAATGTTTGAATTCCCCTCTTCATAATAGATCAATGTTTATCACCACCACAAACTACAATTTATACTTAAAAATGCACCTAAAATGTAGTTTTATGTTTAAGACTAGTTGAAGAAGTGTGCTAGCTTCTGTATGGGATTTATTATGTTAAAGTTATCTGTTATTATGCTGCCATCTCCTGACAGCTCATGTTACTATACAAAATCCGCTGCATTTGCATGTATCAGCCTGTTGTTGAAAACCAGAATCCGAGATCTTACAATTCTGCATTGAGTTGTTTACTCTTATATTTCGTTTTTATGTTCTATTAATAAGATGCAAACCTGCATTTGAATACGGAAGGATATGCTCAGAGAAAGATTAATTCAACAGAATATATGCTCAATTTAAATATATATTTTAAATATAGCTCATTTTTTAAATTGGAACTTTGTAAATTGTTGCCTGTAACTACAGTCATCCATTTCATGGGATGAAGCCCTTAGCATAATACTAAGTCCCTTGGGAGTTGGGCGGCATAGAAATACAAATAATAATAATAATAAAAATACTTTTCATCAACTGGACAAAATTTCTATTTATTTTATGAATAAGTAACTGTCTTTCCACTTGACTCAGTACAGTGTACACATCTGTTTAAATCCGTAACACATATGATGAAAGTTGTGTCAAGAATGAAGTGGGGATATTAATTCTTTAAATCAAGATTTCTAGGAACTGTTTGTAAATGGTTTTTTTTTTCTCAATTGAAAATGAATCTGGAACTAAAGATAGCAAATACTCCTATTTGCTAACTTTGAAAACAAAATAAGGCTGTTCCATTTTCAAGTACTGTTTCCTTAAAACCTGAGACTGAAGTGTGTCCATATGTATATAGTAAATCTTTAAAATAGTCGTTTTGTGATGAACTGGTTTATGAAAACTACATTGCTGAAGGCTTGTGTCACCTCACCTAAAACAGCATCCTAAAGTGTGACTAGGGCCTCTCAGTGTGTTTCTGCAGTTGAAACATAGGATAAAGCTTATAGTAGTTCTCCCATCTGTAGGATCTGCTTTTTAAAGTAGAACAAGGGTTCATAGAATTGCTTTATAAACAAATGGCAGTTGCTGAAACTTATTCCTGACCAAAGCACTACAGCACTATCACTCACGACACCAGACTCTCACCAATTTCTAGTTTTACAAACTTCATTCTAAAATTACAATGGAGAGCTTAAGCTCGAATAACAGTATTTTAAAACTTTAATTGGAATTTTTAGCTGCTCAGCTAAGGCAGTATTGTTTGCTTTTTGGTGGGCTTGAGGTGAGCTATTTTTCCAGGTTGAGAGCTGCACTTGGGCTTTGTGTGGTGTGGTTTGGCTGTGTGTAAAGAGAGAATTTAAACACACATTGTATTCCAGTTATTTTTTAAATTCACCAATTCTTTGCTGACTTCTTTCCATGATAACTGAGGAGGTGAAGAGAACCACAAAAGATAATCATGGGAGCCTCATGTGTGGGTTATAGCTTATCTGGTAACTTACATATCCAGAACAGATAATACCATACTGATCATTCTCTTCACAGACAATACTACTGGTATGATGAACGAGGAAAGAAGATCAAATGTACAGCCCCTCAATATGTTGACTTTGTCATGAGTTCAGTGCAGAAGTTAGTGACGGATGAGGATGTCTTTCCTACTAAATATGGTATGTTTATTCTCAGAAAAAAACCCTAATTCAGCCAGATTTTTATGGCTTTCATTCATTGCTGTTTGATCCAATTTAAATTAAATGAACTTAAATCATATCTCATTTCATTTGTGCACATTGCTACTACTCGTTTTACATTACTACCTCTAGTTCAGCAACAGACTTGGCCAAAAATGTTTTCCATCTAAAATCTGTAATGTATTATGGTTGGGGGTTGAAATAATCACATTCTCCAAAATGAGCAAGTCACACTTTTTGAGCACACAAAAAAAAAAAGACTCAGGCTTGTCAACCTGATATGTATCTAATAGAGTTGAATGAAGAAAAGTATAGTGCAATAGCCTGAACACGTGTTGTTCATGACTGAGGTTGTGGGCCATCACTACCGAAGCCACCGAAGCCGAAGGGGCTTCAACTGGTCTCTTCTCCTCCCGGCTTTAGAGCCATTGCCACCATCTGCACTGTAAAAGATACCCTGAAGGAATAGGAAGTAAGGCTGACGGGACAATCTTTGCAGAAGCCCAATTAGCTGGACTTCTTTCTTCCAGAGGAACACCAATTGCCCTGTAGGAAGGAGTCTAAGAAATGTGCTGTTTGTTTTAAACAATATTTCATGAACTATTATTTTACTGTTTTTAATTACTTGCAAATCGCCTCAGGAGAATTTTTCAAGTAAACAAATATTTTCAGAAGTTCAACTGAAGATGATGGCTTCTCTTCCTTTCACTCTCCCTCCTTTTCACTTTCACAACAGGCAAAGAATTCCCAAACTCATTTGAGTCCCTAGTGAAGAAGATCTGCAAGTATCTGTTCCATGTGCTAGCCCACATCTATTCGTCACACTTCAAGGAAACACTGGCACTGGAATTGCATGGACATTTGAACACACTCTACGTACACTTCATCCTTTTCATCCGGGAGTTTAATCTGGTGGACCCTAAAGAAACAACCATCATGGATGACCTCACAGAGATCCTCTGCAGCAGCAGTGGGAGCAGTAGCAGTAACGGAAGTGGCAATGGCAGTGGTGGCGGCGGCAGCGGCAGCAGCAGCAGTAGTAGTAGTGCAGTAGCACAGAACCACGTGAAGGAGAGATGAGTCTTCCCAACCAGAGCAAAACCAACGCTAACACTTTTTTAAAAAAAAGGAAATTACTCTCTACTCTCGGATGTATGCGTATGTATATGTGCTTATGTGTGTATATATATATACAGACATACACAACCAAGACAGCTTAAGCAATTATGCTGCCACCACAGGACATGTAGACACAAGGGACTGTATGGAGTTTTGGTTAAATGCATCATCCTTGGCAAGACGTTGCACCAGTTCTGTGGGGATTTTTTTTCCCTTCCCTCCATTTCTCTCCTGTTTCTTCCTTATCCAATGGATTATGAGTGCTGTTTTTAAGAGATGAACCACATTTTTTGAGTTGGGCTACTGCTTTTGTGTTCCTTTTTTTTTTTCTTCATTCTGCCCACTTCCTTTTGGGAAGTGGTCCTTGTCTTTGAATGCAAGCTCCCTTTTATCTGTGTCATTTCCTCTCTAAGATGGTGGTACTACCATTTTTTTTAAAAAAAAAAGTTGTAAACCGTGACTTAACATGTAAAATGGCTTACATGGGGGGCACATTGAGACTGGTCTTTGTTTTTACTTCAGCTGACCCTTTTCCTTCCCTTCCCTTCCCTTCCCTCAGACCTTTTGCATCAACCCTTCAGTGGGTTTTAACGGGGAGGAAAATTGTTTTGGCCCAACTAAAGTAGCAATAAGGCTTTCAGTGCACTTAAGGAAGGTGGTTCCCTGATCTCCCTGGCCTCAGCGTGTGGATCTCGAAAGCACCCACAAAAGTTCTGGTATTTTTAGAGAGAAATGCCAGAAGATATACTAGCCAGGGGAGGAATCCCACCCTGTGGTAAAAGCCATGACTGCTTCTTCTTCGCCAAAGGGGGCCTGAGACAGGATGGGAAAGGGGCACACAGTCTGCCACCACTATGCTAAGAGAGATGGCTGTTGGCATATAATTATGTTGTTGGCTTATTTTAGTTCATCTGTCCAATAATAATAATAATAAAAAATTCTATCAGACACAAGTTGCATTTTCTTTGCTGCATTAGCAGGCATTATTTGTATTTCTTTGCATGGTAGAAATGTAAAGTTAAAGGTTCATTGGACATACCATGGGAAGTTGCTTATGGGTTTATTTGGGTCCCCCCCCCATTTGCGTTTTATTTTCTTAAGGTATGATATTAAGCATGAGGATATTAAGCCTGATATTTTCCATTCAAGTTACACATCCCTCTGATAAATATTTGGCATTTCTTCTTTTCCCATTTCATTCTAAAAAAAACTCAGCCCTTTTCTGAACACATCAAGGGAAAGATTTCCTGTGAAGTTCAAGTTCAATTTTCAGGGATAATGTGCTCCAACTGCTGTGAGAATCAGTATTCTGTTCAGATTAGGTTGCACTCAAGAACTAATTTACATTCTCTCATGTTATGATTTCTTTATTTCAAAAACATGGTGTTAATATGGGACAGGGAGAAGACTCTTTAAAATATCTTAGTGAAACTATTTTTCCTCTTAGATGTGTTCTCTTTATAAAAAGTCAAATATAACTATCCAGTTGTGTCTGACTCTAGGGGGCGGTGCTTATCTCCATTTCCCAGCCGAGGGAGCCAATGTTATCTCAAGACACTTCGCTGCTGAGGTGCAGGGAACACTGTTACCTTCCCACTGAAGTGGTATCTGTTTATCTACTCACATTTGCATACTTTCGAACTGCTAGCTGGGCAGGAGCTTGGGCAGGAAAGGGAGCTCCATTGTGCAGTACTTGGGCCTTGAACTGCTATCCTTACAGTCAACAAGCCCATCATCTTAACCGCTAGGCCACCGTGCCCCTTCAAATATTATACTGGACTAAACCCTAGAACAGTGTTCAAAAGAAGTCTTACCTGTAGGAAGTACTGGTGGCAATAATAATTATTGTGCCTTTACTTAAAAAAAAAAAACCTTCAGGGTACTAATGATCAGTTAAGACAAACAAAAGTAAAACTTTCAAATTATACCAGGCAGCTGTTAAAATACCGTGTTTCCCCGAAAATAAGACCCTGTCATATTTTTTTGAACCCTGAAATAAGCGCTTGGCCTTATTGCCATGCACTCAAAAGCCCGATTGGGCTTATTATCAGGGGATGTCTTATTTTGGGGGAAACAGGGTAGTAACTTCTAACAAAAGAAAACCATTTGTAATAAAAGGCCTTAAGGCAAGAAGAAAACAAGCCTCTTAAGGGTCTAGAGTCCAGATGCAGCCATGGAAAAGTCATGTTCACCTTTTTGATCCTTATCGCGGAACTCTGCTTCAGTTATGGATGAAACCCCTTCTGTACAAACATGGTTTTCCCAAATTGTACTCCCATGTCTGATGAGCCAGAACACTACTACCTAAAACATTGTTACAGGCATGCCTTAGGACTGCTCAACTTTGGCACTGGGTGAGTGAAAATTTTTGAAAGAAAGCTATCTTAGTGGTACGGACATTACGTATCTTATTGGGCAAACTGCATTTTAATTTATTTAATTGAAATAACAGAATAACAAGAGTTTGAAGGGATCTTGGAGGTCTTCTAGTCCAACCCTAAATTGATTAAATTTAGGCACCATCTGATTCCAAACTTACTTTGGGTGATGTAAAATAAAACCAAACAAAATATAAGAACACAATATAATAATAAAGCATTAAAAAGGGGGGGAATGAAGAAGAGCAGATCAGACAAAGCTACCACCCCTACCACCCTAATGCAAAGCTTTCTGAAATGCTGTCAGGGTAGCAGCCGCACCTGATCCCAGAGAGCAGGCGCTGCGACAGAGCAGGACCATTATTTCTTCATATGGTCGCAGCTGTGGGACAATTGGTGCCTATTGAGGCAAATACATCTTCCGTACTGTCATTGCACCCAAAGCAAATACCTTCTTTAGATCTCCAATAATTAACAGGAGCCCCCTCCCCCCCCAAGGAACCATCAGTACAAGTGGATATCTACTCCCTTCCAAGGAACTCTTCCTGAGAAATGAGCCTTCATTTTCTGAGTTTTTGGACTATGACTGTGGAGCAGTTGTCCTCAGACTGGGAAGCCATTACTTCATCTGAATCACCGTAAACTTTACTGATTCTGTGCTCAGAAGTCAGCTTCTATAGCCTCAAGTGAGCAAAGATGTTCTCTGAGAGCCAGAAACTCCTTGCAGCAATCGCCCTTCCCAACTTCTGCCTGGGACTTAACAAAGTTGTACATCACGCTCAGCACAAAGCACTGCATACTCACTGTATAAGTGCCTTCTATTGGTTGGACTATTTCATTGAAGGATTACGTAGTATTTAATGTTATTGTGTTGGACAGTTGCATTGTTTAATATATCAGATAGGGAATGGCCGACTGCTGAACTTGCACTGCTGTTTAAATAAAAAAAATGATCACGTTTTGTCAGTAGGACTCCTTTATGCTCAGAGACTTTAAAGAAGAAGCAACTACACATCATACAGCTGGGAACATTTCTTATTTTAAACACGCACATGTATCAGAGATGGCATTTCTACCAGGATTGCCCTAAAATAAAGAAGATTCCAAAGCCTCATGATTTATGATTCTGAATAAAACAGGAGGAGTAATTTAACGGAAAGGAAGGAAGGAAGTGGCCTTATGCCAGAATATTTTTTTGCCACCTTATTGTCTATACAAGGCTGGCAGTAGCCCCAGAAATCTTTCTCAAGCCTATTTGGAAATTCCAAGAATTAAACCTGGAATCTTCCATAAGGAAAAAAATATGCATTATCACAGATTACGCCATTTCTATCACTGATGTCTCAATAGTTCAAATGTTGGTTTTTAACAGTGCCCCAACTTTCCTCATCTTCCACTTCCCAGTAAGATTGTCCTAAAATTATGATAAGCTGTATGCTCAGTTTATATGTGCAATTCAGGCTAATTTTTAGCTATGTTTTGATATAGTGCTTGCAATACTTCAGGATTTCTTTACCTTGGGAAGTAAAATTACTGGCAAACATTTTAATGCTTCTACTTCTCTTCGTTTGAGAGGAATCAATTAGGCAAAAGTGTGAACATTTGAGCTTCCTGGATAGCCCTTTATAATCTCATTTGTTTTGTACGAAACGCACAATTGCTAGGTCAAAAAAGATTTGCACATATTGTGAGAATCCCATCTTAATTCAAGAAATGTATCTTTGATTCCAAAATGACCCTTGTGAGATGAAGACGGAGTTAAGAACCAGGTAGAGTGGGGAAATGAGGAAGAAATAAGTCACACAGAACACAGAGTAATACAATTGGAAGGGACCTTGGACGTCTTCTAGTCCAACCCCTTCTCAAGCAGGTGACCCTATACATTCCAGACAAATGGGTTGTCCAATCTCTTCTTTAAAATCTCCAGTGATGGAGCACCCACAACCTCTGGAGGCAAGCTGTTCCAGTGATTAATTAGTAAACTAATGGTTAGTTGTTCAAAGGAAAGTATGGCACTCATGAAAAGAGAATGAAATTGGCAAAGGGACAGACTCACACTATTCCTTCTTCTAACTTAAACTGCATTGTAGCTAATGTGTCCTAAAATAGGTAGTCCTCGATTTACGACCACAATTGAACCTAAAATTTATGTTGCTGAGAAATTTGTTAAGTAAGTTTTGCCCCATTTTACAACATCACATTTGTTAAGTGAATCACTGCAGCCATGTTAAGTTAGTAACACGGTTGTGAGGTGAATCTGGCTTCCCCATTGATTTTGCTTGTCAGAAGGTCGCAAAAGGGGATCACATGACCCCGGGACACTGCAAACATCATAAATACGAGTCAGTTGTCAAGCATCCGAATCTAAATCACGTGACCATGGGAATGCTGCAACGGTTGTGTGAAAAATGGTCATAAGTCACTTTTTTCAGTGCCGTTGTAACTTTGAACGGTCACTAAATGAACTGTAAATCGAGGACTACCTGTAGTTCATTTATAGTATTTTCATCTATGATCTTCAGAGTTTATACATACATACAAAAAAAAAAATCTGCCCCTACAACTGCAGAGGGAGTAGCCCCTCTACTGTTAAAAGGCATAATTATGAAGAATGGCTGATAAGGCAGTTTCTGATGTGATCAAAAAGACACAGAAAGTGGAAAGTACAAGTGGCACTTTATCTTCTTCACTGTACCCAGATGATTGGAGGGAACTCTGGCTTATCCTATCATAGGGAGAAATAGGCAGTAACTGTAACGGGTAGAAGGAATAACCTCAAAGAACAGGAGGAAGAGCCGCAACCAAGACAATGGTCAGCTAAAAGAAACCGGAGTCTGGGGCAGGAATGAAACCCGAGAAAACGCCTCACACCTAAATGTCTATGGAGATTCTAGGTTGTGGTTGTCCCAAAGGTGTTTTTTCAAGAGGCAGTTGGACTTTCTGGGTTTTTGGTTTTTTTGAAGACATTTTGCTTCTCATCCAAGAAGCTTCTTCAGCTCTGGCTGGATTCCTTCCATTCACCATCCAGTCAAAGCTGAAGAAGCTTCTTGGATGAGAAGCGAAACATCTTCAAAGAAAAACCAGAAAGTCCAGTTGCCTCTTGAAAAAGCATCTTTGGGACGCCTCATACCTAGTTCATAGGGAGATAAAGGGAGGAAGGCAGAAGCACAATTAGACTTGTGGGAGTGTTACTATAATCTAATAATATTTGCATGCATAACTTGGGTTTCCTAGTCTTGTCTACTGTACATTAAACTGCTGAACTTCCCTCATCCAATAGCAGCATCTCCGTTTCTCTGTGGTGTAAAATGTGTTTACTTGTGCACACATTTTACTTATAATAAGAAATATGAAATATAAATGAATAGTGTATGATGATTTAATAATACATAAATAACATGGGCATGACAGAGACCAGGGAACAGGAAGTTTTAACTGCTGTTTCTTAATATGTAATGATGCTGACTGAATATTATCCAAGGCCATTTAATTCCAACTGCAGCGATCACCTCACTGGAATTTCGGCTTCCACAGATACAGCTACTGATACTAGAAACTATTTTTATTTATAAATTGGATTGTCACACTGATCCAGTGTAAAATTATGGCTATTCCTATGTTTGAGGGAAGGAAACAATGTATTTTTTAACAATATATAATTTTTACAGCGAACTCAAAGAGTAAATAGTTGATTAATTTTTCTTGCAAGAACTTCAATTTCTATTAAACACATCATTCCTGCAGTTCTAAATTGACACAGCTTGCACACAACTAGCTTTTTATTATATACAAAGTCTTCTACATTAAAATTCATGTTCATGCCTGGAAAATTTATTAAGCAAAAATTAATGACTTCATTGATCCATGTACAGAAAACTGCACTGCTTAAAAGTGATCCAAAGTAACTTTTGTTATTATATAATGTAAAAGGTAAAGACTAATTGATGCCATTGTGCCCCTCAAACATAAATTCCTTACATATTAGGCAGCCAATTAATCACCAAATTCAAAATTCAGGTATAGCACAACACATCCAATGCATCAGCATAAACTAATGACTTTATCTTTGACATTGTAATTTCCTTTTTCTCCATCAGCAAAGATAACAACTCTTGGGTTTGAGTCTGCTTGCTTCTAAATTGTACGAAGAACGGTTGCAGGAATTGGGTATGTATAGTCCAATGAAAAGAAGGACTAGGGGTAACATGATAGCAGTCTTCCAATATATTGGGGATTGCCACAAAGAAGAGGGGTGCACCTATTCTCCAAAGCGCCTGAAGGCAGGTCAAGAAGCAATGGATGGAAACTAGTCAAGAAGAGAAGCAACCTAGACCTAAGGAGAAATTTACTGATAGTGAAAACAATTAATCAGTGAAACAACTTGCCTCCAAAAATTGTGGGTGCTCTATCACTGGAGGTTTTCAAGAAGGGATTGGACAACCATTTGTCTGAAATGATGTAGGGTTTCCTGCTTGAGCAGGGGGTTGGAGACCTCCAAGGTCCCTTCCAACTCTTATTCTGTTCTGTTAAAAAAACACCAAAAGCTTAACTCTTCTAGCTAGAAGACAAAACATATTCCTATCCTGTGGAGGAAAACCCTTCTCTTCAATCTTATACTCTGTCTCCATAAAAAAAAGCAGCAGCAGTGTGGAAAATTAAGATGACTTCCGACAACTGCACCAATTGATCAGTGAGGGCTGAGAACAGGTTCAGATTCAATCGGCAGCTGCAAAACCTGCCTGAAACACAAGGAAATGACAACCTCCAGAAGCAATCAGACTTGAGGTAGTAAATAGTTAAGTAATAGTTAAGACTAAAGGTGACAGATAAGTCTCTCCTACAACAAATAAAGTACAGGCTGTTCTTGTTTAGTGACTGCCTCAAACAGTGACTGCAATTATGATAATGATGAAAACATAATTTTGTGACCAATGCCCACATTTATAATCTATGTAGCATCTCTCTCCCAGTACATATTGTCCTGTACCTCATTCATTTTTTGCTCTACCCTTCCAGAGTGCAGAGATTTCCTAAAAAGCTATCTGTTCCTGAGTTGCTTTCCTCCACAATACATCTCTGAAAAGTGTTAACCATGTTAATAAGCTCAGCTCTGTGACCTTAATTAGTTGATTAGGACAGTGGGGCTTGCAGCTGCTGCCCGAAATCACAAATGACAAGACCCTAATCGATTTCACACTAAAGGCTTTTGTTTGCCTCCTAAGGATTCATGGCTTGCAGCCCCAAGTGTACTGGGCAAACTGCTGGTGCCAATACATTCCTTTCAATGCGTATTCCCCATTGCGTGCTTGTTCACTCTCTTGTAGTCCCTTCCTCTCCAAGGAATGTAAATATGAACATCAAAAACATCAAGAGCCGAGGTGGCGCAGTGGTTAGAGTGCAGTACTGCAGGCTACTTCAGCTGACTGCTAGCTGCAGTTCGGCGGTTCAAATCTCACCGGCTCAAGGTTGACTTAGCCTTCCATCCTTCTGAGGTGGGTAAAATGAGGACCCAGATTGTTGGGGGCAATATGCTAACTCTGTGAACCGCTTAGAGAGGGCTGTAAAGCACTATGAAGCGGTATATAAGTCTAAGTGCTATTGCTATTGCTAATTATCCTCTTGCTAATTATCCCAGCACTGAGGTGAGCATTCCAAAGGATAGGAGGATGGAGGAAAGAGGCTCTAAGGTTTGCCTTTTGTCTGGCATAAACACAATTGCAGTCACATGATTTTCACCTTGTGACCACTTTGTTTATTGACCGAGATGCTGGAACCAAGTGTAGTCACTAAATGAGGACTATCTTTACTGTTCAGCACCCAAAACACCTGGTGTCAGATGGAACCTAACACAAAAAGCATCCAACCTAAGTCAACAAGAACAAGGATGTCAGATCTCTCTCTGTGCATTGACAGAATAATGAGGGGAAACCAGAAGATATTGGATGCATTCCATGATAGGGTTGAGCACCAACAGCAGAACAAAGGAAGTGCCAACCTACCTAGTAAGAGGATAAGGCCCTGTTAGGGAGTCCCAGGCCAACCTACACGCCCTCCCCTCCCCAGTGAATAATCTCAACAGCTGTGTTACGATATAGTTAATGCTTGATCAACTTATGGAGAATACAGACTGCTCCAGATTGAATAGGAAGAGAACAGCAACTATCATCTTCACTTCCAGAAGACCATCTAGTGTATCCTATTCCATTTCTTTTTTCTATTTGCAATCCTTACAGAAGAAAATTATTGGACAGAAATTTATTGGACAGTGGCATGATAGAAAAGCAAATTTATACAGAAGAAGCCTTCTTGAGCATAAAAAGAAAGGTTGGAGAACCACCTGAACATCAGAAAGCAGAACAAATACATCAGGGTCTGAACCTCCAGGTTAGAAATCGTCAGCACGATCGGATGGATCAGGCCAGGAAATCAACTCCACAGGAAGGCTAAAACTCCTTGTGTTGAGACTGACTATAAGAATAGAACCTTAAAAGTAGGCTCATGTTGTCCCTCTTCTCCTTATAGTTCTGTGAATTACGGAGGTGGTCTTCCTAAGAAGCTTTGAAATATTATCTCATTCTGGACTTAAAAAAATGTTTCAGTCTCTTTTGTCTAGGCAACAGTGCCTGCATATTTCCATCAAAATTGTCTTCCTTATTCTCTACAGAGCCATCATACCAGATAATTATTTTTACTTATTTATTTCTTACATTTATTTGCCGCCTATCTCGCCATGCGGCTACTCTAGGCAGCTAGAGCTAACCCTTAATCATTCTCTTATTATAGTTTTGCACATCCCATTCAGACTTTTTGCTTGGAAGCTCCTTAGGTTCTTGTAGGAGAGTAGTTTCAATTCAAACCAGTCCATTTCAAATTAGCTGCAGCAGTATCCATAGTACAGCCTTAACAAGATGCTGGTCTAATGAACAAAGGATACCCGCATTTTTGAAAATCTGAACAACCTGCATCGATCAGCCTCAGACTAACAATCTATTGCCTTAAAAATACAGGTTTGTGATGAATTTAACCAAGTTTTACTGCTGATGTAAATCCCATACTTGGAATGGTCACCATCAGCACGGAATAAACCAAACTATTCTGTTTCAGCAGCATATCCTCAAACTTCAAGAGGCAAGAAAGAAATCCTAGCATCCAGAAGACCAGTCACTATAAAACTGGCAAGATTACAGGATGTGATATAAATCAGGTGGATAAGCAAACAAATAAACCGCATTAGGTTCAGCCCAATGGGCCTGTTTCCACTTCAGCCCACTACAGTGGCCCTTTCCATTCCAGAATTAGATTGCAAGCAGAACTCACTTGACCCTACTGGTGTCAAGCAAGGTATTCTAAGCAACCTGCCTTCTTTCAGTTCTATTTTTTTTTTTTAATGCTTAATTATCAATATTATGTTTACCTTCCTCTCTTTTATTATAAGATGAACATCCTTTTTTACATTNTCTTTCAGTTCTATTTTTTTTTTTTCAATGCATAATTATCAAGAATATGTTTACCTTCCTCTCTTTTAGGAGAAGATGAACAGCCTTTTTAACATTTGCTTCCTGCAGTGTATAAACACTATCTGCCTGTTTAAATAGATATCTGTTTTTATTGGAATCAAAGGGGCACATTTCAATTAAACCAATTAAGGTGGCAGAACCACAATTAGAGCCCGGTACAATAACTCGTTCTTGCAATAAAACCTGTATCCGAACTATATCGGTTAAGCTAAGAGATTGCAAGAGTGGAAATAATCTGAATGTAAATGCAATAGAGTTTATAATTGCCCGATTTTGATTTTGTAAAAGATGAGAACAACAGAGAAGGCTTGAGGCAGAGGACTCTAGCTAAGATGGAATTAGCGACAAACTGCATCTTCTGTAGATGGAAGGTAAATGCCCCAACATATAGTTCCAGCTTTTGTTATGAATTGTGCATGCTTGCACAAGAAACAGGTTACACAGAAAGAATTACACAGCCATCTAAGTTATTTTTATTGATTGTTTAAGTTTTATTTATTTATCCTGCCTTTATTATTTTTATAGATAACTCAAGGCAGAGAACAAACCATATATGCCTTCTTCCTCCTATTTTCACCACAACAATCTTTTGAAGTGAGTTAGGCCGAGAGAGAGGGATTGGTCCAAAATCAGCCATCCGGCTTTTATATCTAAGGTGGGATTAGAACTCACAGTCTGTTGGGTTCTAGCTTGGTGCCTTAACCACTAGCCTAAGGGGGAGGAGTTAAGTTAAATTGGGAAAGGTATTTGCATTATAATTACAGGCACGTTAAGAGTAGTTTTTCTCTATGTTGTGTCTTTGGACACTGAAATGCCCACGTCACTGCTAAATACAAGATGTGTATAGGTTACATCAGGTGTGTCAAACTCAAGGCCCGGGGGCCAGATCCGGCCCGTGGGGTGCTTAGATCTGGCCCACGGGACTGCCATGAAAATAGTGAAGGACTGGCCCACGGTGCCTCTGCCAGCGAAAATGGAGCTTGGGAGGGTTGCGAGCAGCCTTCCCGAGCTCAGTTTTTGCTGGCAGAGGGTTGCAGGAGGCCATTGCAGACGAAAACGGAGCTCAGGAGCTCATTTTCTCTGGCAGAGCACTCGGGCCACCACAGGCACCCCCAACACGACTAATGTTGAGCTGGCCATGCCCACCCTGGCCCCCTGAGGTCAACCCTGATGCGGCCCTCAATGAAATCGAGTTCGACACCCCTGGGTTACAAGTTTCACTTATGCAGCTCTATGTTTCTGGCTCCAGTGTGCTGATGTCTCTCAGGCCTTTCCCGCTCTTTATAAAGACTTGTAAAGGAGAATACCCACCCTTTTAAATGATGGCACTGAAGCTAATTCAGAAGAGTTCATATGCAGGGGATACGGCATAGCAGTGAGGGAACTGGAAATAACTGTAACAAGGACTTTGCTGTGTCGCACAATCTTATGCTGCTGGTTGGAGATTGTGGAATTTTTACAAATAGATAAGTGGCTGTGGTAGAAATATTCATACTTTGCGTCTGAATCTAGGATGTTATTTTCCATTTTTATTGTTTTATGAAACATGAACAGCAGAGGTGGGTTGCTGCCGGTTTGCACCGGTTCGGGTGAGTTAAGATTCCGCACAGTTTGGCGAACTGACAAATCCCACCACTGGCTGGCCTCGCCCCTGCTTGTTTTCCGGGCCGTTTTCAGGCCGTTTTCCGGGCCAAAAATGGGCTGAAAAATGGCCTGAAAACGACTCTAAAAAACAGCCTGAAAACTGCCTGAAAAACGGACTGTTCATGCACTCACATTTTCAGTTCTGCACTAGGCGAACCGGTTGTTAAATTATGTGAAGCCCACCTCTGAACCTGACAGTGATAAAATGAAGAATATTTTGCAGGCTGTTCCCAATTTGTGGACAGGGTTATCAAAGCAGGCAAGATGATGCTTCATCCAAACTCCACCCCTTTTGTATATGTGTTGACAAGGATATAAAATGTGTACAAAACTTGTACAATCAAAGTAATTGCAATATCAACTGCCATCTTGCCTGTTTTGACATTGCCCTACAGATGCAACCTCTTTCAGAAATTACTTTCACTTTCTCACTTTATTTAATCATCTACTGTATTCCATGTATAACTGTCTGGAACACTGACGTGTGTCTGGGAGGTTTCATCAGAAATTGCTCACATGATTGAAGGAAATAATACTCTTCCATCTTCTATGTCAAGATCAACTAATTTTTTTCTGAGAGTTAAACCAACAGGTTTTTTCTCCCCTTTTAGCAATGAACAGGCAATATTTATGTTTATGATAACTTGGTATCGTTTAATGACTACAGAATATATTGCTTTATTCTAAATAATGTAGGTCCACTGTGATAGATCTGCAATTAATACTTACAGCATTCTTTGGTTTACCTTACCATGGAATAGTCCTAATTAACAAGAAAGGACCACTTGCAATTTTTTCAACAATGAGCTGCATGCCTTGCATGAGTAAACTGTCAGGAAATCCCTTTCTGGATTTTAAGCCCTTCTTCTGCTTTGGCCGCTGTGGTAACCTGATGTTCTGCCCAGATATTTACCCCGATGCCCATGATTGCTGAATTCCCTTGCTTCTTTACTCATCCAAGCACACACATATAATGTCTCCTATTACTCGGAAGAAAATGGCAGAACTCTCGTCAGTTTCCAAAATGGAAGAAAAAGGCGGAACTATATTCCATGAATGAATTCATTAAAAAGGTCCAACTTCTCTGAGAAATTTATTTATTTAAGGGCAGCGTTCAAAGACTGGGGTGGGGGGTGGGGAGGCATTCCTGCCACATTGCACAGTAGCGAAGTGGAGTAAAGAGGTTGGTCTACAGTAGGATGAAGCACAACAAGTAAATCAGATAAGTCAGCAAGCACTATTGATGTGTAGCATAAAAGACAAGCAGGGAGTGACTTCCCAGCTGGTAGGAGCTGAATACCAGAGGTCATTGTATGTTCCTCCAGCAACAAATGATTCCTGGTCCATGGTCATCACTGTATGAAGTGGTCATGCAGATCAGCTCTTAATTATGGCCAAAGGGTTTCCTGGACAGAGATTGTGACATCTTGATTGTTGCATCCAACAAATTAAGAATTATTAAAAAAAAAAGATTGTTTAAAATGGTTTGAGCCAAATTGGGCTATGTCATACTTCAAGATGCATGGCCATGTATTTACATGACAAGTTCAGAATTTCAAAAAAACTTCATTATAATTCAGCTATAATTCACTTTTCCTGCACAGCTAAACAGTTGGATAAATCAACAGTTTCCTGCTAATGTTTGTTTGAGCTAAATGTTAAGAGGAGATTTAGGCAGCCCTAAAAGAAGTGGTTTCAAAGACTGTAGACCCCCATTGCAACATATCCCTTGGGAAACCACATTCTGGTGCACCATAATGTGATTTCTTTGTTTTAAAGATTTATGTGATAATGCGAATCCAACCATTCTGATTTAGTCTTATGTGTAAGACACATTTGTTTAACAAATCATGATTTCAGAATCATGGTTTTATACAGAGTAAATCCAAAGGGCATAAAGGAGAGTAAATGCATTAATGAAAAACAAGAGAAAATTATTTATTGCAGTTATTAGATGACTAAAAGTGCCTTCAAAATTCTTGCAATCTTTCTCTGTTCCATGGATTACTGCCCTCCAAAATCTATATTTGACAGTGCCAGATAAACATTTAAGATTCAAAACAACATATACCTACCCACCCACTTTTCTCTCTTTGTAAGAAAAGACGTTTAAGAAGATCAGAAGCAAAGCCGGGGAATAATAGAAAATAAAATGGAGATAAATTTGCTGTTAGCATATTAAAAAACAAAACTTGTAGAATAATATATACCCAGGAATCTATCAAATGGCAAATGAAAATTAAAATAAAAACAAATGGGAGTTAAATCTATATTTTAAAACTAGAATTAAACATCGTGAAGCAAGGCCCTTTTATAGTATTAGCTCTTACCTCAAGTTTAGGACGTCCGTGTCTTCTGCTGGAAACATGGCAATAAAAAAATCATTAGAAGCATTCCCCTAGAGCAGTGTTGGCGAACCTTTTCGGCACTGAGTACTGAAATGGAGGTGCGCGCACCGGAAACCGGAAGAGCAGCCACCCAGTGCGCATGTGCGGGCTGGGAAAATGATCCTGTTTCTGGCACGCGCATGCGTACCGGCCACCTGGTCTTCCAGTTTCTGGTGCGCATGAGTGTGCGAAGACCAGCTGGGCGGTGCACATGCGTGCACCAGAAACCAGAAGATCTTCCTGGCACGTGCATGCGCACCGGGTGGCTGCTCTTCCAGTTTCCTGCGCTCCCGTGCGCATGAAGACCAGCTGGCCGGCGTGCCGGAGCCTGGAAGAGCAACTGGTGACAGTTCGTGTGCCCGGTGAGATGGCTCTGTGTGCCACTTCCGGCACGCGTGCCATAGCTTCCCCATCACGGCCCTAGAGACTGACTTCTTATAGGAGGCAAAGTGAAAAGTTCTTAACAGAATAATAGAGTTGGAAGGGACCTTGGAGGTCTTCTAGTCCAATCCCCTGCTTAGGCAGGAAACCCTACACCACTTCAGACAAATGGTTGTCCAATCTCTTCTTCAAAACTTCCAGTGTTGGAACATACACAACTTCTGGAGGCAAGAGTCCCTTGGGAGTTGGGCGGCATACAAATTTAATAAATAATAATAATAAGTTGTTTCACTGATTAATTGTTCTGTCAGGAAATTTCTTCTACTTTCTAGGTTGCTTCTTTCCTTGATTAGTTTCCATCCATTGCTTCTTGTTCTGCCTTCAGGTGCTTTAGAGCAGGGATCACCAACCTTTCGGACATCAGGGACCACTAAATTCATAATTTTAAATCCCGCAGACCACTAATATGATCTGCCTAATGTGCGTGGTTAGGTGGTTATGTGACTGGGTGGGCGTGGCCAACTCAATGTCACTCACGTCGAGGGGTGCCTCGCCAGCCTCTACTCATCCCTCCCCTCCCAGCCACTCCTTGCCTCCCCACCCAGGCTCCTTCGGGCCCCAACAGGAAGCAGTTGTTGGAGCTAAGCAGCCACCATGAGAAAGAGTTGGCAAAACAACTGGCTCAGTTCAAATTGGATCTAACCGAGAAGGAGGCTCAGCAGAAGCACCTCACTGAGGACTACAAGCATAGGCTTTCCAAGCAGAGGCAAGACCTGCGGGAGTGCAAGGCCAGGTACCGGCGCCTGGAGGCTCAGCGGGCTGATATGGTCAGCCAGTTCCAGGCCATGATGCTGTCCCACTGGAACAAGGCCCTCCGGCTCTTTGCCACCAGCGGCGCTTCCCTCCAGCCTTCGCCCAAAGCCCTACACCAGGAGGCTGAAGCAGACCCCAAGTAGGAATTTCTGCCCCCCTCTGACCCACACAAAAAGACCCCAAAGGGAGAGCCTCTCTGCAGCAATCCTGGCATGGGCAACTGCAAGGAGCTGGCGTGGGCCAAGGTGGGACTGCTGCAGCCCATCCTCCAGCAGCAGAACAAACTTCAAGGGAGCTCAGGGCCTGGTCACGAGAAGTCCTATGCTCCTTGGAAGACGGGGAAGCAGCTCTCCTGCTTGCTGGCCTACCACTCTGGCGTACCTTGGCAACTGTACTGTTTCTCTCCGCCCCCTTTCATGTTTTGTCTGCTGGATCGACGCAGGGGGACATCAACCTAGCTTGACACTGGGGCGCTGTGTGCCTGGACCAGGTGCTTTCTCTTGGCCTCCCATCCGTCTCTTCTTCTGTGAGGCCTCTGGGCGGGAGGCCCGAGAGAAAGCGCCTGGTCCAGGCACACAGCCTTCCAGGAACCTCTTTTGTGTTCCTTCTCTCAAGGAGAAGCTTTGTAGTCGATCTGAGTGAAGGAAAAAAGACGGGCAGACTGACGGTAGCTTGCTGACGTTGGTAGGAAAGTCAGTCCCATATTCCAGAGCTCTAGTCACAGGACTGGCCCATTGGTCGTTCCGGAGCAGCTCCTCCACACGGGTGCACCGGCCTGCCCGGGAGTGGCCGGGCAGCTCCCCGGCAGGCCGGTGCACCTGGGTGGAGGAGCTGCTCCGGAACGACCAATGGGCCAGTCCTGTGACTAGAGCTCTGGAATATGGGACTGGCCAGGCAGCTCGTGGTGGGGCTGGAAATCTCCGCCATAGAGGATGGTACGTGCAACATGCAAGGAGTAGGCCAGCCCTCACCGTCCGGAATGAGGTAATGGTGCTGTTGCGGCAAGGGGGTGGTGGCGGTGCAGGCGGGCCGAAGCGTCGGTGGCGATGGCCAGAGCCTTAGTGTGCGGGAGCAAAGTGCCACTTGCCTTTGCGTGGCAACAGCATTTTGCCTTTGTTGTGGTACGTTTGCACCAGCTGGTGGCGCCAAGGCAGCTCTCGCCTCCCGCCACTTTGGGCTTGGAGTGGTAAGCTGCGTCCGGGAAGCACTACAGTGGAGAGAAGCGGCCGGTGCAGGCTCTGTCTGCGTGGCCATGAAGCGGGATCGGTGTGGCCAGTTCTTGCCCCAAGTGTTGGTGGGCTGAATTGGGTCACCGCCTCCGCCTGCTTCCACTTTGCCTTTGCTAGGGCGGCAGGTGCTAGAAGGGCGCTGTCCTCAGCCAGCCAGTCCCTCCCTGCCGCTTAGTTTGGGGCAGATGGTGCCCAGCAGGCCCAGGTGCAGTGGGCGGACAGGCGGGTGGAGCGAACAACCCAGGGATTTGGGCAGCCTTTACATGGCCAGGATGCCTGCAGGATCCCTGGCTTCCAAGGCCAGCGAGGCCCAGCGTTTGGGCTCCGGTGCAATCACAGATACACAGATTACACAGATTAACAGAGTTGGAAGGGACCTTATAGGTCATCTAGTTCAACCCCCCACTCAAGCAGGAGACCCTACACCACTTCTGACAAATGGCAGTCCAATCTCTTCTTGAAAGTCTCAAGTGATGAAGCTCCCACAATTTCCGAAGGCAAGCTGTTCCATTGGTTGATTGTTCTCACTGTCAGAAAGTTCCTCCTTATTTCTAGATTGAATCTCTCCTTGATCAGTTTCCATCCATTATTCCTTGTCTGGCCTTCAGGTGCTTTGGAAAATAGCTTGACTCCTCTCTGTGGCAGTCCCTCAAATATTGGAACACTGCTATCATGTCTCCCCTGGTCCTTCTCTTCTCTAGACTAGCCATGCCCAGTTCCTGTAACTGTTCTTCATATGTTTTAGTCTCCAGTTCCCTAATTATCCTGGTTGCTCTCCTCTGCACTTTTTCTAGAGTCTCAACATCTTTTTTATAGTGTGGTGACCAAAATTGGATGCAGTACTCTAGGTGTGGTCTAACTAAGGTTTTATAGAGTGGTATTAGTACCTCACTTGATCTTGATTATATCCCTCTGTTAATGCAACTTAGGATTGCATTGGCTCTTCTCCTCCCAGGCGGCAGGAGTTTCACGCACTGCTCGCTGAGGCGCCTGATCTCCCGTGATGGAGGGAGGGGCTGGGGCTACTAAACAGGAGGCCAAGCTAAGTGCCTGAAGGACCCCATCCCGTGACTGGGAGTCCAGGCGCTTCAGCGAGCGGCGCGCGAAACTACGGCCGAGCTCGAGAGACGGAGTTTGCATGGGCCAATCTAGCGCCCGGGCTGGCTACAACACAAATGTTCATTGCACGTATCCAGCCCAGGGGCTGTAGTTTGAGGACCCCTGATTTAGTGCAATATAAAAAATGCAAATAATTTTTCTGCGGACCACCAAAATTTTCTTGCGGACCACTGGTTGGTGACCACTGCTTTAGAGAATAGTCTGACTCCCTCTTCTTTTCATTAAATTAGACATACACAATTCCAGCAACCATTCTTTATATATTTTAGCCTCCAATCCCCTAATCATCTTTGTTGCTCTTCTCTGCACCCTTTCTAGAATCTCAACATCTTTTTTACATCGTGGCGACCAAAACTGGATGCAGTATTCCAAGTGTGGTCTTAGCAAGGCATTATACAATGCTTTGATTTGTTCTTTTTTCAGCTGTGTTTCTCTATACATTGGGGAAGGTCCTGCTGTCCCTTGAAACAGAGTCTGCTTGACTACAACTTTAGGGTCTCCTACATTAAAGATCAAGTGTGATTGTGTCACCAAATTTCAATTCAACTGATACAGGGAACATTCAAAAGCATGTATTTCTAATATTTTTGAAGGAGAAAGTACAGGTAGTCCTTAACTTACAACCATTCATTTAGAAATCATTTGAAGTAACAACAGTGCTGGAGAAAGTAATTTATGACCGGTCCTTGAACTTATGACCGTTGCAGCATCCCCATAATCATGTGTTCAAAATTTGGGCACTTAACAATCAGCATGGTTGCAGTGTCCTGGGGTCATGAGATTGCCAGTTGGCTTCCATCAAACAGTCAATGGGGGAAACTGGATTCACTTACCAACTGCAGTGATTTGCTTATAACAAAAATATTGTAAAATCATCTGGGACAAGTGCCTTGCTTAGCAATGGAAATTCTGGTCACAACTGTAATCGTTAGCTGAGGACTATCTCTGTGCATATGATATGGACACAAACCATTTGCTTTTATTTCTGACCTTTTATTAAGTAAAGTGCCCAGAATCAGAGTCAATAATTTTTTCAAAATCAAGAAATAAACACATAATACCTAGTCCAAGTTCCATTCCTATTTTAACACATTACCAAACTGTCCCAAAGATGCTCATTTTGTGGACCCGATCATGAAACTGTAGGTGCCAGGCTAATCAAAGCCTAACTGGAAGACTGGGAACAAGTAACTCTCCATCCCCCTTACTGGTGTTGAATCAGACCGCCCCCCCCAAAAAATGCCCTTATATTTAAAAAAATCTCCACACTTCACTTTAGAGTTCAACTTATAATGGGATCTTCACCACGGAAAGACCAGAGGAAACTGATGTAGTGACTGGGCCATATTCTGAAGCTACACGAAATACATGATGGAGATTAGGCACAATACTTACCTGACCCCTCTCTGGCCAGCTGTCATAAACAAGACACCCGAAGAGCCAGTATCTTTACTGAATGAATTTATTGTTTTTGAACTAAAGTCGTTCACAGTTATTTAACAAGGGATACATCAGAAGGTTCCTCTTTGTCCTTTGGAACTGTTAAATAATATCAGAATTGTGTCCACAAGTGTGTGCATGTGTCTGCTATGTGTCATCCAAGTACAAAATAGGAAGGATAACAAGAGGTATTGCTTTCATTTATTCTTATGTCTTGTGTAAATGATCTCCTTCCTGTGTGTACTATATGGGCTATTATTGTTATTGTTATTATTATTATTATTTGAAATCCCAGCCTTTTGTAGAGGTACAAGTTAACAGAAGCCTTAAAAGCTATACATAAAGGAAGAAAAACCAGGGAAACGGAGTGAGGGTGGTGGAAGAGAAGCTTTGGAGAGAATGAAGGAGAAAATGGAGGCAGAAAAGACAACAGAAGCAAGAGAGAATAATTTACAGCAATATCATGCAATTAAAACTGCCTCCAGACCTCTACATTCTCACCTCCCTCTGTCCCCAGCCACCACCCTACCAAGGTCTAACATGCACACAGCAATAGAAGAGAAAAGGTTAAGATTAGGAGAACCAAACCAAAGCACAACGAAAAACACCCTCCGCTTTTGCGGATCTTTTTCAAAATATTGGTTGTTTTTTCTTCTTCAAACCTATATACAGGAAAAACAGGTCCAATAAGGGCAGAATGAACCAGGACAAACATAGAAATAAAAAAATAATCGGAAAGAAACACAAACAGTGAAAGAGAAATGTAATATTAACATTAAAAAAAATATTGCAGTTTAACACACACTTATAGTAACCCAAACAATAGCAATTGAGGATAATAAGGGGACTGAATACTAACTCTACATTTAAAACATACTGGAAATTTTAGAATTTTGTCATCTTCTTTTTTGCCTGTCATTTATGGTATTTTAAAAATCTTCCTCTCCAGCTAGACTTGGAGAGAGAGAAAGAGAGCGGGAGAGAGAAAGAGACATCAAATGAAAAAGGAGAAAAGGAGCATTGGTGAGAGGAACAAGTTGTGTTCTTGTTGAAATTCCACCCCCCCCCCAAATAAATACAAATCAATGTCACCTCTATTCAGTAATGAAAGCAGAAGATATATCTAGCATCTTAAAATTTTAAATATATATATATTTATATTTATATATATGCATTATAAATAATAACCAAGACCTAATAATAACTTAACTACACAGAAAATCCAGCCCACTCATCCTTCTTCAAAAACAAAGGGAAAAAAAACCCCAAAACAAATATAAAAATATCTTGCAATACTTTTAAAAGTTTACAGTAGCTTTGTGTTGAACTCGTCCATAGTGCTATCTCCTCCATATTTTGTTCGAATGAACTATGTACCAGTGGTTATACACACAGGCACGCACAAAGGAAAAAGGGGAAAATCTATTTCTCATCTCATAGTCGTCTTTCGCATTAAAAAACAAACAAACCCAAACGTACATACATAACCCAAATAAATAAACAAAACCGGCAAATAAATAATACTGATATATCAATGCAGCACTAATGACACCATAATTGCATCCAGATGTGTGATGTAGCAGATAATTCAGCCGGCCGAAGGGAAATTCCAATGTGGAAGGAAAGGTCTGAGAGAGCAGGTTGAGAAGAGAAGAAGTCCTAACAGCGGTGGCGATGATGGTGAAGGTGGTAGCCAGAGCAGAGCTTGGCAGCAGGTGAGGCTGTGCCCCAGAATTGGATTCTTGTCCTTTGTCCTTGCTGCTGATAGCGGCCTTTCCCTAAGCTTCAGTGTCCATGTTTGCTTAACTGTTTCCTTGTATTTTTCTTTCCCTCAAGTTTATGGCTGCCTCTCCAGCCATTTGGAAAAAAAACAACCCCCCCCCCCCGGATTTGAGATTACAAAAACACAAACACAATTTGAAAAACAATTCGGATGGGAAGAAAGAGATGGAGGGGGGACAGTTCTTATAAAAATCTTAATATGGAATGAGAACAATATGCCATCCTAGTCCCTATCCTCCCCTCCCCCTCTCCCAGAGTCTAGTTTCACCAGGAGGAAAGGGTGTAGTCACAGCCAACGATGCTTTCCTGGAATTCCAACTGTGACAGGTTGCAATTTCTCAGCTGTTCTCCGCACAGAGCACCAAAAGAAAATTGTGTGTTGAGGGCAAATGGAATGGAGGAGACCCATTTCCTGCAGTGGGAGACAGGAGGCTGGAAGTTCCCCTCCCCCCCCAAACCAGTCCGTGGACAGTCTTACATCACTGGCCTTCCGTGAACAAGTATTCGCGGAGCACAGAAGGTGAAGATGTTGGCTGACATGTTAACTTTTCGGGATAATTCCTGGTAGTAGATTGGAAACAAGTGGTGGTATCAGAAACACAGAGAGAACACAGGAATATAATGGGGATGGTTGAGTCAGAAGCGGGGGATGTGTTACGGTGAGGGGGAGGAGTTATTGCAAGGAAAGTACTGGGAGGAGGAAACAAAACCCAAACAAACAGGATTGCCAAAATGGGTTTGTCAATTGATACTTTTTTTCCCCTTTTATATGTCTGTGTGAGTGTCTATGTGCATGTGTGTGTGTGTGCATTATTTGTATAGGTATCATATAAATCTATATATGTATATGTGTGGATTATATATATTTACATGTGCATGTATATATATAATTTTTAAATTATATATGTATGTGGATATATATATATATATATACACACACACACACACACACACACACACACACACAGTTTTTCCATACAAAATTTTACTATAGACAGTTTTGTCCTATGGTAGCACTATTATATACACCCATCTAGTTTAGAGGCTAAAGAATACTCATTCATTTGGGGAGCTTTTCTTCACTTTTCTAGGTGATTTTATTGGATTGACTTAATTCCGCCCCCCCCCAGTGCATTTATTTAAGGTTGGTCTTGTAAGCCGAGTGATGAGGCCATCTTTGCCTTCTCTTTGCCAGCGGGGAACTTAGTGTCTCCTCTAGACCCATAGTCATTTTTATCGGAATCGCTCCGCTTGCTGTTTGTGCTATGCTTGGTTGGCGTGCCGGGGGGATGGCTCACCTGCCCGTTCTTCTCGTCTGAAAAAAGTTGTTTAATTACGTCAAAGAAGTTACTCAATGGGCTGCCTGGGTATACAAAACAGAGGAGACAAAAACAAAAAGAAAACAAAGAAAGCAAGAGAGAGAGAGAGAGAAAGAGAGAGAGAGATAAAGGGAAGAAGGAAGAGAAGAGAACAAACAAACAAATGAACAATGGGGTTTTAAACAAGAAGAACATGATGAGCGGTCCAGAGCCACGTGCATGGGTGTGTGTGGAGGATGAAGACAATGAGTAAAAAAGGAAGAGCATCAGGAAGGGAGCACCGCCTAAGCGTATGGAAACCCTGGAGCAAGGAAGGCCCCATTGGATAGCTGGAATCCTGACCTGTTCAGCAAGTATGGAATATTTATCCAGCAAAGCTATTGCAAGGCATTATGCAGGCTGCTATGCGGCAAAATATCACCATATATCACGATGGGCTTGTATACAATTCTTCTGAAATTAACCTAACTGAAGTGAGTCATGAATAATGGAACCTACGCATGCTGACTAGGAATTCCATTCAACTGAATTCAAGGAAACTTACATGCAGGCAAGTGTGCTCGAAGTAACTTAATTATCTATATTAATTAGATTATTAATTTCAAAGAGAGGAGATCCGTGTGCATAAAGGAGGAACACGCAAATCTGGTTCTCCTTTGAAATGAATTTTGTACCACTTGTAAAAAAAAATGCATTCCTAACCATTTTCTGCATGAGTACTTTATTTCATACTTTAATAATGCTACCGAACCTGATTTGCCAGTCTCTGTCACCTGCTGCAAACCAGACTCGCTCTTTAGATTTCATAGAATTCATATGCATCTGGCAAAATGCACAGGAATGAAGAAAATGAAACACACACCTATGGACACAATGCATTCTCTGAACTACAGAGATGCTCTCCGCCTCTTCATTTCATTAAGATTCCCCAAATCTTAATGGTGTGGTAGACTGTCTTGAGCAACCCAGACATGCCATGGTGGTGGTAAAAGGCATCTCTCCCCCACACACGAAGCTGCATTCGCTACCAACCCTACCTTGAAAACCAATATGAAAAAAGCTAAGCAAAACTGGTTGATACCAGGACAGGACACAATCTGGAATTACCAGGGCTGCAGGCTAGACAGGGAAGGGTTAAAAAACATCCCAGAAGAGGGGCAGTGGTAATATTTGTCTATGGTTGTCAAGAAAATAAAAACACAGGCATGAAATCACTAAGAGCTAAGCTTGACTTGAAGAGGAGTTGCTTGTTTCACCTCAAAGCAGGGGTGAAATCCAGCAGGTTCTGACAGGTTCTGGAGAACCGGTAGCGGAAATTTTGAGTAGTTTGGAGAACCGGCAAATACCATCTCTGGCTGGCCCCAGAGTGGGGTGGGAATGGAGATTTTGCAATATCCTTTCCTCAGGAGTGGGGAGGGAATGGAGATTTTGCAGTATCCTTCCCCTGCCACGCCCACCAAGCCACACCACGCCCACCAAGCCACGCCCACAGAACCGGTAGTAAAAAAAAATTGGATTTCACCACTGCCTCAAAGGCGATTCCCCTGAATGGTTGAAATTTGGGCAAAATACAAGTTAGGAAAAGTTGGAGTTTGTTTGTAAGCTGTTAGGGCAATTCCATTCCTTGGGACAGAACAGTCAGATATAAGTAATTTTTTTTAATGAAGTTAGTAAAGTTTTGGATCCATGCTACCTCAAAAACCTGCACTTAAAGCAGGTAGCAGCTGCTATGGTGCTCAGCCACTTGCCTTTTGTTTGTTGAGACAAGAAAGTGAAAAATACATATCCGATCACCCCTTCAACTTGGAGATGATGTAGCCACAGGGCATTGAATGAAATTTCTCACTGAAATTTGTTTGGAATCATTGATTTTTTTGAAAAAATGCAACATTTAAATAAAGATCGGACAATATCATACTAGTGTAAAGCAATATTATACTAGTGTAAAGCTGCTGCAAATACAAGAAGATTCTCATTGTAAGGTATAGTATTTCAGGAAAATTAATTCGACCAGAGAAACATCTTTATTAATTTGTTATTACAAAAGTAACTCAAAAGAAATCAGGAAAATTTATTGTTGACATTAATGCAACAGTTTCTTTTGAATACTTTTCCAAATGACTATGTCTCTTGAGGCCTTATTTTTTGGAGATGCATTTTAATAGATGCATGTGCACGGTTTTGTGCTGATTTACAGCAGGAATGAGTTAAAAATCATGTCACTATCTCATCTCTGAAATATAAGTAGGTAGGTAGGTAAGCAAATAAATAACAATCTAGTCCATAACAAAGCAGCCGAAAATGACACAATGGAGACAATCCAGTAAGATATTAACAGATTTCTCTTATTCTGTGGAGTTAACTGCATGTTCTATCTGGGTTATTTGCCCTTTTCAGAATTAGGTGGCTATTTTACAATACTGAAACTCAACAGTATATTTTTTACTGAAGAAGTCAGACAGCTACTGAAATAGATAAGAGACCAAAGGCAACAACGTTAAGATATATTTTGATTATACATCGAATAGGCATATAGTAATTTTGCTATTTTAAAGGATTCTAGGGGATATTTTCCTGGATGCATTTCATAAGCCAGAATACCTTCCTTTAGTTAATAAAACTGAACATGCGGAAAAAAGAGTAACACAACTACAAAAAAGGAAAGCAACACAACAAAATGATATAAGGGCTATAGATACAGGGTATACCAAAAGTCAGATCCCATAGACCAATAGACAGTCTATAGGAGACCATCAGATTAGAATGTCTGAATACCAAAGAAAATGTCACTGAACTTAAAAATTTTCAAACGCCATGCATCGAACAAGTAAGGAAATGTCTTTAAAAAATGGCAATTGATTTGAACACTGTTTTGGTACACTCCATATTTTTTGTTTACATAATAAATTAAATACAAGAGGGATTAATTTTATTGTAACCATCCATCCATAACCTACTTCTATAAGCAACCACTTCATAAATTTGAAATACCAGGTTTTTAATCTGCTGAATAACTGGGGTCATAAATTTGTCTTTCTAGTGGAATTTATTTAGGAGAACATGGAGAATCCACAGTGGAAATGGAATATATTTATTTATTTAAAAGATTTATATGGCCGCCGATCTTAAGCAACCTTGGGCAGCTTAGAACGACCATAAAATTCTTAGCTGTAGTTTTTAGTGCAACTTGAATCATGTTAAACATTGATAAATGTTTGCATGTATTAAGACTAAACACTTGACCAACTGATTTCAGATGATGGAACCTTTCTCTAATACACTGCAAAAATAGGCCAGAAGGCTAATTCCTACGATAAATGCCTATCCTCCACATTCACCCTTTTTTCCAAAACAACAATCAGACATACTTGTATAAAGAATTGAAGAGGATGAGTTTCATGAAAGCCTTATGTATAAAAATGATTATATAGCAGGAATAATAAATAAGGCATAGCAACTGCCTATATCTCAGAATAGCTTACTTGGGTACCTGCGTGGCTTTGGACCCTGTATCTTCATATGCAAAATGAAACCGATGAACAGAAAGTGTAAAATAAAACTGGTGAAACACTGTAAGTGCTTCTGGGAAAGGCAAGATAATATTACACATTTCTAAATTTTCTAAGAAATGCATTCAGCAAGATCAAAGAGAAAAGGAAGTGCAGAAGAAGCATGGGAGAAAGCATGGACATTGAGCTCCGCCCACAGATCAAAGCAAAAGACAAGGGCAAACCAAAAAATGCAGGATATTTGCTTAGAGGCTTCAATGTAATGTTAATATTTTAATCTGGATAGAGGATCTATATTTTCCTCTTTTTTGCTCTGTAATTTATCAATCCTATGTGATGCTTGTTTGCTTTCAACAGGAAAGGTTCACCTTTATTGTGCTTACTGTGGTGACTTTAATTAGAGTGTCTAACTGATTCTGATAGAGCTTGTGAAATTTTGATGAAACGATCCAAGGGAGAGAGGAATGATTAGGGAGTCAGAGATGGCAGCCCTTCCATTTGACTTCTCCACAGTACCTGAATTGAGAATAAAATAAGTGTCTTTTTGGAAATGGCCAGTTCAGGTTGTAGCAGTCACAATTACTGATATTAAATTAAATTAAAAAGCTAAGCAGGATCTGACTTGCTTAATACTTGGAAGAGAGACCACTGAGAAATCTCAGAATGCGACAGTAAAATTGGAATTGAAGAAATATCTCAGAAGAAGGCTGCAACAAACCACTTTCATTGCTACTAAGAAAACAATATGGATATGCATATATATTAGGAGCTGAGTTTGACTCAAACAAATCTCTACCTTATCTCCTTAGAAGTAAGCCAATCGGCTTAATCATCCAAGATTCCAGGCAGTTTGAGAAACAATTAAAAAAAACAGATTTCTGCATGTCGTGGCCTTTTGAGGCAATGATTATTGGCTTAAATGAATAGTGGACACTTGAAGTTCTGCAAATGAATTAATTTTACAGTTAAAGTCTCATATTGATTGCTCTTAAGTTTCAGCCACTTGGACACCTCATAGCAACTAGAGGGTTATAAGCAGGGGTGGGCTGCTGGGAGTTCACAGGGGTTCAGGAGAACCTCTAGCTAAGCTTCTGTGCAGTTCGGAGAACCCCCAAATCCCACTCCTGGCTGGCCCCCCCCACCCCGCCCCCCCCCCCCCCGGGGGCCCCACGCGGTCTG
>QLTV01002702.1:3292448-3317773 GCA_003457575.1 Thermophis baileyi
CATAGTTTTCTGTGATTTGCAACAAGCACTTTGGGAGAAACCCTGAACTTAACTTATTACTAAGCATTTATTAGTGATAAAGCCTTCTTTATTTTGGACAACAGTGTGTGAGTGTGTGTGTGTGTGTGTGTGTGTGTGTCGTTTCCTGGGGGTTTGCCGCGCTGGGTCACAACAGGCTGCTTCAATGGTCATCAGTGTGAAAAACAGTCATAAATCTTTTTTTCAGTGCCATTTTCACTTCAAACCGTCACTAAATGAACTGTTGTAAGTTGAGGACAACATGTATGTTCCTTTTGAGTGTAATTCTAGTAGGTTTGGTAAGTCTGTGGCAGTTAATATATCTCATAAATAAGATGATTTGATCTGCTTAAACTCTAATGTGATCTTGATGCTTGAAACATTTATTGATAGCACAATCGGTACTGTCACCTTATAATAGGTTCTTAGCTGCCATCAATAAAACAGAAAAAAAAAAGAACTGGATTGAGCAGTATATAATGATGTCCTGAGAAAGCTGGAAAAAGGCAGAACTGAGAGAGGATATGAATTATGGTGAGAAAGACTTGAAGGGAATGTGAAGAAATCCCAGAAGGAATGGAGAAGAGCAAAGTGAGGGACTGGGGAAAGAAGCCAGAGAAATTCATATGCAAAACTCCTCCATGCAATTAAAAGTTAGAGAAGGAAATGATTCTTGGAGATTTTACTCCTTACCTGGCAATGTATGAGTAATATAGGCAGGCCATGTAGTGTTACACACAGTATCAGATGAAATTAATGATAGGAGGTGCTGCAATAGATGAGTAATAAGTCATTCTTTGAGCCAACTGATATGCTGTCAAATTAGTCCAAGTGAGTTTTAAGAAATAAAAATGGCTCCCTAAACAAAGTAATTGCATGGGGATTTCATTTACTTTTAAGAAGGCAACCTTAACCTCGTGATGATATGGGTGATGTTGAGGAAATTTCTTTTCCACTTCAAGTATTTAAAGAGCACCCTCTTTAAATGGCTGTTGCAAATTTAAAATAGGGTTTGGGGAAAGACAGCAGAAGAACTATTAGTCATAGAAGTTGCAATCAGCAAAAGATAACATGCCTCAGACAGGCAAATGAAATAAGATTCTACTTAGATTTTAACCATATTCATTCTCTCCGGAAGAGATACTGTATCTCTTACTACATTTTCAGAAGATGAGAAATGCAATTATTCAAATTTAGCTTGGCTCAAATATTTTATAGTTTGGTTTTATTATTGTCATGCTTGTCTTTACTTTATATATTAATTCAGTGACCGAGAACTTCACCAAAACAGAATTTCATTTCACTAAAACTGTAAATAGATGGATTTTTCAGTGCTGTCGTATGCAGATGATATGGTGATTTGACTGCAAACACCAATAAGGCTGAAATAGGCTCATTGGGTACATAACACCTTTCTGCAGGGAATAACATCAACAGCTGAAGGATGGTAAGCCTAATATTACATATTTTGTATAGTTTTGTATCATTAGACCAGCTGTGTTTAAATTGTTCCCAGCTCTGATAGAATCTTTACAGTACAAAAATTAGATTTGGAGAATAAAACAGTGGCAAGAGAGATTTTACAATTCAAGCTTTTAGGAAAAGTCCTTGAGGTAGCAAACTATGTTTCAAATGCAATACTCTCAGTGGGAAGTAAGATTCAATAGTGATAGAATTTAAGGGCAATTAAAAATAATTAATTACTGCCACAAGTTGAATTTTTGTTCATGATGCTTAGATGAACATTTTCAGGCTTCATGAATGTAGGAGGTAGAGAAAAAAACGATTCACATCAGACTCACCCCACCTCAGGTGATTCTGAGGATAGGATAAAACTCTGATAAGAAAGAAGATAATTTATACTGATGTAGAATTTGGCCATAAAGGAGTCTCTTCAAATGTAATAAATGTAAATAGGATGTTCAAACCTCAGGTGACAGGATATCTGCAGCATCTGTTTGTAGTGAAATATCATAGTGAATTTACTGTGGAATGTTTTGATATCCTTCCCTTGTTGGTTCTATTATGAAAGAGAGTTCTCTTATAAACAGGATGTAAACAAAATGCTTGCTCATGTCCTTCAGAAAGGATTTCTGCAACATATTGTGACATCCTGTTGTTGTTTTAAGAGGGTTAGGAAAGATTCCAAAGGAATATAGAACTCTATTGCATAACAGTTTAAGACATACACTTTCTCAATTCTCCGCTCCTTTCCTATATCCTTTCTCTTCCTCTCTTTTAGATCTTCTGGTACTACATTATACACCTCCCTATAAGATATATCTCAACAGATAGAAACAATGATAAACTATTTCTTCTAACATTAGAAAGTTCCAAAGATGAAACAGATCTACAAACATACATAAAGAAGATCCCAATGAAAACCACATAAACTTATTATGAGATAAACTTATCATGAGACCCTCACTCTGTTAAGGACCTTGGAGTACTCATCTCTAATGATCTAAGTGCCAGAGCCCACTGTAACAACATTGCCAAAAAAGCATTAAGAGTTATTAACCTAATCTTGCGTAGCTTCTTCTCTGGTAATATTGTACTTTTAACTAGAGCATACAAAACATTTGCTAGACCAATTCTCAAATACAGCTCATCTGTCTGGAACCCGCACTACATATCGGACATTAATACAATTGAGAATGTCCAGAGATGTTTCACGAGAAGAGTCCTCCACTCATGTGTTCGCAACAGAATGCCTTATGCCATCAGGCTTGACATTTTGGGCTTAGACAATTTAGAACTACGCCGCCTTAGGTCTGACCTAAGTGTAGCACATAAAATTATCTGCTACAATGTCCTACCCATCAATGACTACTTCAGCTTCAACCGCAACAATACACAAGCACACAATAGATACAAACTTAAGGTAAACCGCTCCAAACTCGATTGAAGAAAATACGACTTCAGCAACAGAGTGGTCAATGCCTGGAATACACTACCTGACTCTATGGTTTCTTCCCCAAATCCCCAAAACTTTAACCTTAGATTGTCTACTGTTGACCTCACCCCATTCCTAAGAGGTATGTAAGGGGCGTGCATAAGCGCACCAACGTGCCTACCGTCCCTGTCCTAATGTTCCCATGTACTCATAACCATCTCATGTATACATGTTTATACTTCTACTGTAATCTTATATATGCTTGACAAAAATAAATAAATAAAAATAAATAAAATAGATATGGAGGATCATCTAGTAAGTCTCTTCTTCTAGTTGTTGTCTCTAAGGTGAATTTAATCACAAGACTTCCAGTTTTTTCCCACTGAACTGCTGTTTCAACATTCTGTGACATAAGAGTCTCAGCAGGTCACCACATCAAAAGTAGACAGGATTACCACCCTTCTGCATTTCAGCTGAGATGGATCTTTTCTCAATGGTGCTTAAAATTTCTAATTAAAACATTACCATCTTTGCTGTTAATTAGTTCAAAGAAAAACACAGAAATGCTCTGAAGGAACATTCTTATGTATTGGCTGAAGTTTATCACCAGCAAGATTGTCAGCAACTTTTAAGTCCCCTACTTTAAAACCGCATCATTTAACTGTATGTGTGAATTCAGCACAATGTTTGGTCTTGGTATATTTAATTATGTTCTCTTACAGATAAATAATCAACTTTCATTGTATGACAGAGATGTATGAGTAACTTTAGGATTTCTAGTAAGAGGAAGAACCCTAACCTTCAACTGTGATACATCCAGCAACATCAGTGTCCAATTTGATTCATGGATGAAATGGTAGCAGAGGGAGGTGGCGGTGGCAGTAACAGTTGATCAAATTAGGGTTAAATTGGCATACAAGCAGCAGACATTTTGATAAAGTTTTCTTAAGTTCAATATTGGGTCACTAAAACATAGTACATGGAATTAGTTTGGTTCACACAATATCTTGGGGCATCTCATGAATGAACTTTTAACAATATGCACTCTTTAAATTCAGGTGTAATGATCTACTCACCCCATAAGAGATAATCATGGGTAAAAAGTTCATAACTGACATTCTTAAATAATTCACTGTGGATCAGGAATTATTTGTGATCCTTGATCAGTAATGGACAATACAACAAGAAAATCAGCTACTTTCATTATTTTAGAAATATGTTGAAGAAGAAAATAATCAGATAGTAATCAGACATCTTCAACTGAGATGTTGGATGGCAAAATGATGATTTTAAGTGGTTGAAGTATGTATATATAAGTTGTCTATGTTAAGTTAAAAGTACAAATGGATATCTTCACCGATAAACCTTAAAATGTTTTATAACTTACATACATCCCAAAGTTTTATGCTTAGTCTACGAATGTTTCTGCTCCAAAGAAGGTGATTGGCTGTCATAAGCAACAGGCTTGTATAATCCATTTTATTGAGTCTGTAGCAAGAGGGCACCAAATCCCACAGGAATGGCATTAGTCAGCACAGAAGTTGGAGCATTCAGATTATAATAAGCTGAGCAAGTATCCTTAGCTGTTATATCTTTCAGCTACCGAAATGCAAAATCTCAAATGCTGCAGGCTAGTGCCAAGCAACTCTTTCTAATCAGCAGCCTCAGTGGTTCTGAAATATCTGCATAATTGGGAATACATTTCATAAGAACATAACTCCAGTTAGAAAAGAACATAACTCCAGATTCTCAGGAATTGGGTCATGCAGAATAGTTTTTACTTTATTTGGATCAGGTTTAATTCCTACAACTTTTTTCTAATATAACAAACTCTTCAAGACAAAATTGGCATTTATTTAATTGATTTTATGGAATCCTTCAAAAAACTGCTCTCAGTCTATCACATAACTCCTCAAACAGTTGCTGGATAGACAATAACATCATCCATATACCAACCCTAACAACCACAGTGAATAATAAAGGTCATCCAATGGAAAGATTCTGGTGCCATTTTTAACCAACTTTGGTGGTCTCTCACTTAGCAAAAATCAGAGCAACTTGCACAGCAGGCAAAATATTGTCTATTGTAGGCACAGTGGTGTTCTTACCCCATATCCTTATCTCATGTTCTCAGGTTGACATAAAGACTGATTTCATTAGTACCTGAATGTGTACTTTTTGTACAATACCATTTTCCAACGTGTTGTTTAATTTAGCTTCTACCATAGCATATAGTATTCCCCTCCAGTCTCAGGCAACAGACACAATAGATTCATCCACTATAACTTATGTGAGAACATTCAGTAATTCAGTAGATAAGCCCTTCAGACAAGACATTGTTTCAAGTCCCACCAACTGATCCAGCTGACCCTGAGAATGAGCAATAGCACTTAAAATATGGCTCAGAAGTCTCTCTCTGAAGGCTATGAAAGGAAAAGGTACATATCTGGACAAGTAGTGGTTCTAAATCTTCTTTGATACCATACATAAAATCATCAACCGTATCCAAGCCAACATCATAATAAAGCAATTAAAACACATGAAAGTGTTGGGCTGCCCATGGGTTATGTATGTATGTATGTATGTATGTATGTATGTATGTATGTATGTATGTATGTATGTCAGCAGCCACTTAACTCTTTGCTTGTAAATGCTACATGATGGCATTTACTACAAATAAATGCCCATGAACTCCTAGTATCAGTCACCCTCTCTAACTGCTCCTCATTAATACTCACAACTTATTTTTATTCAATATTCCCAAAATAAAGTCTTCCTCATCCTCAACGTCTATTGTTTTAAAGGCCTTTAGAGACTTTCTACTGCACACGCTCATTTCGCATTTTGTTAACAAGATTAATCCATGTTTTCTCGTAACAAATGCCATCTGTATGTCCTCCCCCTCCCCCGTAATATAGATTTATATTGTTCCCTTGAATAGTGCAATAGTCCACAAAGATTACAAAGAATTTCTGCCTGATTTGACACTATAATCCCAGTCCCATTTTTGCTACATCTTGCTGGCTGGCTTTTTATCACCTTTGGCAATTAATCAAAGTATTTATAGAGATGCTATTCATGTAAATGACTTTTTTCTTAAGTGCTTTCATATAATCTGATCATGGTAATGCTTTATCCAGTCATAATCTTTTTTTCCCCTATTACAGATATTCACAATGATTGGTTAATGCATTTTTTCACCACTTGATCTGCAGTGTTATCTGTTTTTAAATGTCCTCACTCATGTTTTAGATAATTCCCTAAATGCATTAATCTAGGCATCTAAAGAGTCAATAGGTGCTTTTATTCTACATCCAAATTTCAACTGTTCCATCGAAACATTCCTGTGCTGAGTTAAATATTTATCCTAAGCCTCTTCAGCTTGAAATAAGCTGCCTTTTTCTCCTGATAAATTTGAAAAATGAAAAGTTGAACTGGAGCTTCCAACAGTTTAACCCTTCAAATAGCCATCTTCTTTGCCCAGTTTGATAGGAATTCCATAACATGTAAATACCTCCATCCACAGCTTAAACTCTGTACACCTGCCATTTGCATTGCAATTCAGAAGTTGGAGAGCAACAAGACTAGAGTGAGCTATGCTTATGTAATGCTCCAGATTCCAATGTTCATCACTGATCACTGTATTATTTCTTGGGGGATTCTAAAGAAAGATTCCAGAGTAAGATGTGACTTAGGATTCCTTTCTACATAAACTTAGATATAATCTTCTCAATAGTGTCTCAATCTTGTCTCCTTCTACATTCCAGCACATTCCCCTTCCATCTCCTGCAATGTCTCCTGGGACTTATAGTACTACTCTGCATATTCTTTAATTGGCAAAATCCCTGTAACTTCGCTAGTAACTTGCAAACTAGGATTTTAGAGTTACATAGCAAATTTGAAAAGTCTGTCTGGCTTCATCTCAGATCCAGAGTCACTCTTAGGAAAGAATGAGGTACAGTTAAATAGCTGATTCATATGATTCATATGCTTATTAAAGATTGTGTTACCTATATGCATTTTATATAATTGTTTAGGAATTATTATTCCTAAATAGCAGAAAACATACGTGCTTGTTCACTTTGCTTAAAACATACTACAGTATCCTGACACCTAGAGTTGCCATTCCTACTTTCTAACTGTAGCAACAGACTGATAATTATTCACTTTTCTTTAGAACTGTGGGCAAATCACTTTGCAAGTTTCTTATAAAATAACATAGCAGATAAAGAAGACATTCTATATTGATAAAAAAACCAAGTAATTTCAAATGGTACAAAGGCAAACCTGTAATTATACTAGAATGCCTCAATAACATCTGGATATTTTTACCCAGAGGTATTATACATATGCTCAAGAATTTCTTCTTATCTACTGCCTTTAAAATTCTGTTTTTCATGTGCCCTTATATTATCCCGTGCTACTGACAAAAATGGCATTAGACAAGCTTCAGATAACATAAGACTCCAGATGGAGCAGAATATGCTTATATTGATGTGCACTGTAATTAACCTGCATGAACATGGTAAGTTTGGGGATTGTTCCAGCATCTTGCTTCTGGTAACTGGAGTTTAGGGTGAGAGAAGATATGATATTTTTATGAAGAGGTTAAAGACCTTCTTAGCATTTAAATGACTCTCCAGAAAGACATTGGAAATGATGCATTCTGATGACTGTGATAATAAATCAAAGCAATTTCCCTTAGACAATTGAAAGACCCCTCTCTGGTTGAGCTATTAGAATATAATAGAACGGAGTGGTTTGCATAGGCCAGATTTGATCTGTGACACATATAGACATTTGGTATAAGTTCCAAAGCAGCTTCAGCCACTCTAATGTATAATTCCCTAAGTGCATTAATCGAGGCATCTAAAGAGTCAATAGGTGCTTTTATTCTATATCCAAATTTCAACTGTTCCATCAAAACATTCCTGTACTGAGTTAAATATTTATCTTAAGCATCTTCAGTTTGAAGTAAGGTGTCTTTTTCTCCTGCTCACTTATCAGCAAGTTTTGCAACTTAAGCAACACAAACTGGCAAATGCTATTCAGGTACTGTGAAGTGGTAATTCTTAGCTGCTGAAATGCAGCTGGGCACACCGTTTTAACTCTGATCTATGGTATTAGTCTTCCTTCAGAGGTTCCTTTTCTGTCCTTTTTTTAAGAATAAGAGAAAGAGAAATGTTTGGCAGTGACAGTGTTGAGAGGAACAGGATAACTGTGTAATCTCAACCCAGACCAGATAAAATGTTCAATGGAAACTTGAGCATTTCCTGTTACTTGAAACTGTTACATTGAACTCCCATCAAAGCAAAACAGAGAGTTCGGTTGGAATTCAGTTTATTGCATTTGCCAAACTAATCATCTCACTGTATAAAACAAGGATTCGTTTCATTTATAATTGGAGAAAGACAGTGGTTGTCACACTGGTTGAAACTGGGAAATTAAGCAAGAACCTAATCGTCTCCTTCTCAGAAAGAATTGTGAGGAATCAGGTATTGGAACAGCAGCAAGAAATGTGGCACAGAGTGCAAAGCAGAGAAAAGATTATTTGAATTTAAAGTCAGAGCAAAGGCTTGAAAGCAAATATATACACACCACTAGGCACCGGGGTGAGAGGAACTAGTGATGGTGCAAGAATATGAATTTGCCAAACAGTGAAATCATAAATACATAAATATTGTGCTGTTTGAAACATGGCAAGTCTGTGCACAAGTGCGCATCGTGGGAGAAAACTGAGAGCGCCACGTATTCCAAAGGCAAGCAAGCAGCAAGCTGGCTGGTTATAAAAGAGTGTTTAGAAGATGAAAGATTTCATAGGAAAAGAGGTGTTGAGCCATCATATTGTTCAGTGAGGGCTAGGAAGAAAAAGTGGAAGGGAAGTTCTTACCACATTTAGAAAGTCTCCCAGTCATCAACTCCATACAGTTAGTGGTGTCTAGATCATAAGGGTGGAAAGAGGAGGAAGGGAAAAATATCAAAAAAATGATTTCCAGAGCTCTATGTATACGGTAGCAAGATAACAAAATTATTTCCTTGAACAGAAAGCATATTATATGGGCACGGCACAGCTGCCCCAGATTCTGATTTTTCTTCTCTGATTAGCGCTATAAAAGTATTTTGAAATCAGCACTCAAGCACAAAGCAAACCTTTTCTCTGTTACATTTCTCCTGTCTAATATTGATGTTACAATAAACATGCAAACATTAGCGATCAGAATGTTAATCTTGATTAATTTCAGACAAATGTTGTAAATATCCTTGCCATCAGAAATGTAAATGAAGGATTTTAAATATGTGTTTTGATGTTTACAACACAGAATTGTGCTTCCAATCATACGTGAATTGTTGCATTCATTATAGAACATAAACACACACAAAAAGGAATAAAATATTTCGCTAGGCTGCTAACACAGGGAAGTCCTTCAGACATGGAGAACTTAAACTTAGCCAGATCAAATCAATGCACCCAACATGATGATCAGAGCATTCTACAATAAAAAGGAAAACAAGATATTGCATGCCAAATTCTGTGGTCCCATTTCTCACCCAATGCCTGGACTATAAATAATAAGACATTTTAATGTTTTCCAAGTAATTGTGTTTTATTGAAAACAATTATACTTCTGACTTAATGTTCAAAGTGGTTCAAAAGAGGGAGGGAAAAAATATATGTAACTATTCTTTGGATTAAGTTAGTGCTGCCAGCAACTTACTGTCAGAACTGCTGTAAACACATCTATAATTAAAAGAGATGGAACTAATCTCAGTCCAAAGGATGAAACAGCTGTTCTTCCAGGCATATGCTTTTCACGCACATGGCAGAAAAATAAAGGACTGTTAGATTTGCAGCAGCATGGAGGCAGAGAACTAGATATTTTGAATTGGGTCAGGGTTTCCTTAATAGTAGCATAGCCATGGCAAAATGGTCTGAACGTTGTATGGATATAACTATATTTTGACCCAAATTGAACTTTGCAGTTTGCAGGTTATGAACCATAAGATGGCCACAGAAACAATGGGCCATCCTTAAGGATTTTTGGTAGCACAAATAAAGATATTGCTGTCTACGCCTGCTTACAACTTGGGTGTTAGCTTAAGCTGGAAAGTACAATTGAACATATTGCATTTACTTCCCATCTAGTGCTCTTTTGCCCCCATTTTCCTCTTTTTCAAGCTTGATGCAAAATTAAAATACCCTTTATATTAGGTATTTTAGAAAACATGCTCCATCATAATCCTGGCAAAAAACATCCTTTTGAGCAAGATTCTAAATTAGTTAATTAACACAAAGTTCCATTTGGTAATTATTTTGCCCTTTTTTGGCTTCTGGCCCTATAATACAAGTTTTGTACCATTTCTACTGTAGCTACTAGTGCTTCAGCAAGTCATTATCTGGTATTTCTTGGCCACGATAAGTAGTTTAGAATTATTTATATACTTAAATAATTTATATGGCTGCCCATTTCAGAGCTTAAAACTATAGCTACAAACAGCAATCCGAGATGCTCGAAGTTAAACAATACCTCATAAAAGCTTCATCAGTGATTTGCTATTATAGAAATGGCCAGCACTTAGTAAATATGTAAAGCAAAAAGTTGAGGTGTTAACTCTATTTTGTATCCCACTGCACCAAAAAAAGTTGGAAGTCAACTGCTTCTCCCCCCTTACCTTGCACCCATTTCCCCTTCTTTTCCTTCCCCTATTTTCTTATTATCTTTGTTTCCATTGTTATTTTATATTATAATAAACTTCATTTTTTAAAAAAATAAAATAAAAGCTATATCAGCAGTGGAGTTCATCAGAATTTCAGGGTGGGCTGGTTTCACAGTGCAGGTGCTGCTGCTGAGAAAGCAGGATTTCTGAGTCCAACAAGGTGACCGTTTGCAAAGTTACATAGAAGTAAATTGATTTGGAAGTGATGGGGTACTTTTTGAGGGGAGGGTGGGAAGGAATGGAGAATTCTCCAAAACCTGAAAAGATTCCGTTCAGGTAAGTGCCCCACCATCAATTTCACTTATTTTTCCAAAGATTCAGATTTTAACTGAAGGGGAGACTCTGTGTTAAAAATTATTCAAACTTATTCCTACATTCTTGACTACGTTTCAACTTTTCTCATGAAATAATCCCCAAGAGGGATTAGCACTGCCCAAGCTATGTGAGGGATATTTATTTATTTATTAAATTTATATGCCGCCCATCTCACTGTTGGAGGCACTCTGGGAAAATACATCCTCATTCTGTGTACGTTATAAGCATGCTAGCAGAAATGGTTGACTTAGCATGATGACTTAAGGTGGCTCTAGAACCTCTACTGATTTATTGCATGTTGGGGAGTGTAATTTTGGTCCAGGCAATTATGTGGCTTTTAGTATATCTTTAATGTACTTTTAATATATGTATTGGACTATTGCATGACACCAGAGTCTTCTTGGAGCTGAATAGCCTCAACTCAACCCAATATCTCTGAAAAAGATTAGCTTATTATTTTTTTTAAGGGAAGAACAGGAAAGCAGAAAGAAAAGTATGCATTAAATGAACTTGGAGCAAGAAGTGAAATTGGACTGACTATAAAGCAAATAGCATCCCAAAAAACTACATATGAAGAAAAACTGTGTGGGTTTTAAGAATCAGCTGAGAAAGAATACACTTTTTATAATATACACAGTATATATTTGTACAAGCCAAGAATTTAACAGAAATAAAGAATTTTATTTAAAAAGTTATGGGAAAGTTTGCAAACAATGTTGCTGTAACAATGTATTTTTATGGAGTCCAGGCTAGTTAGAGGAGAAACAAAGGCAACCCTCTGAAAGGCAGTTGATGGAGAACAGCAGAAGCCTATTGCTTTCACATCTGGCATATAGTCCTACAGAAAGCAATGCTTTACTATGGAATTTTGGATCGAAATAATGCTCAGCTATGGATGCTAAAACTGGAAACTCATTCAATATAGCAATAGCACTTAGACTTATATACTGCTTCATAGTGCTTTACAGCCCTCTCTAAGCGGTTCACAGAGTCAGCATATTGCCCCCAACAATCTGGGTCCTCATTTTACCCACCTCGGAAGGATGGAAGGCTGAGTCAACCTTGAGCCTGGTGAGATTCGATCTGCTGAACTGCAGGCAGCTGGCAGTCAGCAGAAGTAGCCTGCAGTACTGCACTCTAATCATTGCGCCACCGCGGCTCAATATCCTGATAGATTTTCAATTTTTCAGTAATCAAATGAAAGGTGAACTCTGTCTACACATGCAGTGAGATACAATATAGTGTTAGGCTTAAAGTGGTAAAACATATTGTGGATATAGCCTTTCCCTTTATGTCTAAACTCCATGGAAGCAGAAAACTATTCAGTAGAATTCCAATCTGCTGCAGACACTTAATTTCTTTGAAATACTTATGAACATGTTATGTCAAATATGCAGTTTCATACAATGTTTTATACAAGCAATCAAGCGCATTTATAAGCCATTCCAGGGTCTTTCTAGGACTGTACCACCCATTGTCATCTGTACTTTGTTTTAATGTTAGAATCTATATCTGTTTCAATATGTTACTCTAATGTAAAATAACATTCCAAATTAAAACTAATAGTTCTGGTGTCCTCAGTGTGACACTTCTGAGTACCAGTGTACCTATTGACTCTTGACCCTTGAATTAGAAAAAAATAATAATCCAGGTTTAGTTACATCCTGGCTATACTACAGGAGTAGCACCTGGGGAGATTGAGGCTACTTCTCCACTGATGCAGTGGTACATCAGGGAAAATCCTTCATTTCTAGAGACTGCTTAGAATCAAGTCCCATGAAATAATATTTCACTTTCTGATCTGGTTGCTTCCAAGTCTGAATTCTTACATTCTTGTTATGGGAACATTTATATTTACCCTCTATAAACAATATTGTTTTTATTGGCTTTGATGGCACTTTTACTTCATAAATTCTGAATGATTGCATCTATTCTATTAATAAATAACCCTCAGATTAAATTTCCAATGTAAAAAAGTTAGAAACGATAGATTCCTGAATTTATATAGAGAACTGCCAATTAAACAAGATTATTTTTCATATCGTAGAACATTAAAAACCCACTAATCAAACTTTCACCATTTAAATTGTAGAAATATCACATGAATGAATCATCATATAAACTTGTTTAAATATATCATTGTCTAATTAGGGCACTTCCCAACAAGCCATTTGTACCAGTTCAGGCTCTCTTCTGAACCGCAGCATTCCTATAAAGTTGATAACAGTATTTGTGAAGTCTTTTTTTCCTGGTTGCATGTTGGTTTATTTGAAACCAGAGGAGAAAAAGTCACTTTTCTTCCCCCCCCCCCCGCCCCAATGCTACAACTCTGCAGAGTTTGGGGGCAATTCTTTTCCCTGAAAGACATCCTGGTCTCACTCTGCTTCCTGGTAATGAACTTTTAACATCTTATTTCTGACGTCTGCCCATAGGTAGGACTGAGCATGTATCTCCCGTCCTTGGAAATCTACATCCCTTGGAAAGAAGCTGACAAAAGAGACTGGTTACAAGATTGCTGAGAAGCTACTCACTCACAACTTGCAAGAGTGGTAAAATGTAGGTGGGTAGCAACTTTATTTTTATGTGGAATGGGGGAGAGAGGAATCTTGGATAGCTCAAAACAGTGGGGCACTGATTTGATTACTTTTTGCACTCTGTTTTTGGTGAACTGTAAGTGAGCACTGACAGATTCATAGTATTTCCTCCTCCCAGCATTTCAAGCTTACCAGAAGTCTCATGTTTTGAAAAGACTGGGGAATCAAAACAATGGTGGGATAAAAGAGCTCTTCAGATTACCTAACTATTCCTAAAAACACCGTTAGTTATGAGCAACCTGAAGAAACCAATTTTCCCTTATCATAAATCTGCTTCTCAGTTCTTTTGCTTGCACTATTGTAGGAACAAAAGATGTTTTAATGCTACAGAGGAAATAACCCAATTAACAGGACCAGAAGAAGGTACATCTTGTCTGTCATCACACACTCATTGTCAACTTTCCTGTATTTCTAAATGCTGGTACTTGGAAATAACACTCAAAAAGTTTAGAAACTACCATAGACTACGATGGTAGAGGAGAAGGAATTAGACTGAGTAATACTTAAAATAATATTTCATAAAGTAATATTTACTTTATGAAAGAAACATATAGAAAGTTAATATGTTCATAAAGCCTGGTAGAGAGACAAGGTCACAATTCATATTAATTGAAACATTATTTGTTTTGCAAATGTAATTTTTTACTAATTGGCATAGTTAGGCAGATTCCTTTTCAGTCCAAAACTTTAAGGATTTCTGAGAGCAAAAACTGCATTCCATGGGTCAAGATTCTTACGATGATAAAATCATTTGTGCAATTAATTTCTATATGCCTATTTTATTGTTAGCTCTATATTCTGCCTTTTGTTCAGTCGCCCAAGGCAACTTACATAAGGGTCTCCCTTCCCTTTTATCTTCACCATAGCAATCCTGTGAGGTAGTTTCACCAAAGATACCCAGTGAGTTTCCATGGCTGACATTGGACTTGACCTTAGGTTTCCCCAATTCCAGAGAAACTACTGAACCCTGATACCACACCGATTCTCCTCAAGCCTTGATCCAGATGAGTTTAGATAAAAAGTAATAAGCAAAGTAACTCCCAAGAAGCAGAAATGAGAATGAAGACAGTACTTAAATGGAATACGAAGCTGTGACACACAGACACACCACTGAGATGAGATGCATGTAGAGAAAAACCTGATGACCACCAACACAGATGTGGACTTGCAAAGAATGAGAAACCACAGAGACTAGTCCTGTTCTGAAACCCAGGTGAGCCAGTTTAATAAGCTGGGTCAGGAGAATTAGCCAAGGATCACCTCCATGAAGTCACAAGTCCCTGCTGGCAGTGTTACAACTGGAGACAATATTCACAGGTATGTCACCTAGGCAGGAAGGTGCATTTATTGACATATATTATATTAGCTTATTCCCTTTCACAGTATAGTTTATTCATATAGGATATCCAACCATTCACCTGGAATATCCAATCACTCACCTGATTGGAAAAATGGGGAACACTATTTTGTTAAAAAATAAGTTCTCCAAACCTCTTTAAGAGGCTAGACTCGGATGAAGTAATAACAACTAATGCATCTTTTTACGTAAATAATGGTTCCTCATAGACTATGAATTGGTTATCAATTACTTAGGTTGGAAAAACATCCTGCTAAACTGAATATGGTCATTATTTCCTAAATAAGAAGATGGTGTTAGAATGAGAGTAGCATTCTTTCACATGATTAGTCAACACTCATCTGGCACTGATTAAGGGATTAACTCTTTATCAGTCCTCTCCCATTTCAATATAACTAGCAAGCTATACTCCTTAGAAAGTGTCTTCTTGTGATACCTTTCTTGATTATTGCTCTTATTCAATTATACCTGTACTTTTGTTATAACTTAAAATTGTGGCTGCATGCAAAATGCTTGTTTCTTGTCAAGAATTCTAACCAGCCAGACGTTTGTTTTAATGTGAATTCGCATGGTGTGGCAGCTGTTCATTAACTTTATTAGGTATCAACTGCATATGGGAAGTTCATTCTCTGCAGTGACTGGCCAAAACTTTAAGATTATAATGCAGTCTAGCAGTAGGCCCAAAATTTGGTGCAAGGAACAGTCTGGTCAGGCTAAAGTGTCATAGGACAGGAAATCAATAAGCAATCATTCTGCAATGTTAATTTAGTGGATTCTATCCTAATTCACTTTCCTGTTATTCATTAGACATTCCTTTCTCTTTTACTAACATGAACAACTACATATACAAAATATGTATATGTATGTACATATACATACACTATTTGCCCATAGTTAAATGGCATACATTTTGCACATAGAAGATACTAGCTTGGCTTATATATGAATGGCTGGAAAAATCTATGCCTAAAACCTAATATATCGATTGAGGAAGCTGGAGAAAAGGATACAATATAAACAACTTCCAATTATCTAAAAGTTGCAATATTTTGAATATCTTGTAAGTCTTTTCCTATTCCAGCTCTCAGTTTCAGATACTGTTTATCCCCTTTTGTTTCCATATTACATTTGCCTCCAAATGCTTACATAAATTATCTGAAAAGGTTAGGCTTGTCACTAATGTATGGACAAATCTCTTATTTCCCTAAGCATAGGAATATGGAAAAAAAAAGGTTCCATTTAGATCGATTGCCTAACTGTATTTTGGATCTATTTAATCACATTTTCCCCATATCCTCCCTGTTAACAAATATCACCTATAGTCATTTTGTTTGGGAATAACAAAATTTACTTTTTGGGGTGGAGGGAAGTGACTTTTAGAATGCGAAGAACAGGATTTGAAGAAGGGTAGAGAGGTTAGAAGAAATTGCAGGGACAAAATTTTGTTAGTAAGGCTTTCAGGGAATGTGTCATCCCATTAAGGAAAAAAGTAAAGAGAGCAAAGACAAGCTCCTTCTGTCTTTGCTCAATGATTTTAAGTTTAGAGAGCAGAGAAAATAGCACACCTGATTCTTCAATACTAGTTCCTTCCAAAAATTAATCTTGCTTTAAGCTTCCAGGTATTCCCACCTGCCTTCAAAATTCTATTTCTTTAGGAACTAAATTAAATCATTGCTTAATTTTGTTTAAAAATAATAATTGAATAAGGCCATTTTGTACAGTATGATGTTTCAAAGCATGTCTGTATATTGGACAGATCATTAGAAGGATACAAATAGCTGATGACACTTCCTGTGAAACAGGGACAGATGGCTCTTAGGGCAGGGCAGGGCAGGGCGGGGCCATGGGGAGGAATGAATTTAGGAAATGAGAATTGTTGCAAGGCAGGCAGGGGTAGTGCAAATGGGAGGGAGGTGTTGTGGAGTCTTACTGGTTGGTCTGAATGAAATTAGTTTTCAAGTGCAATGTGACGTTGAAAGGTGCTTCCGGTTCATGCCCTTGCGTGAAGCAAAGATAAGCTTTGGAAGCGACTTACCTGATAATTGTTGCACTGATGGCTGGTCATGTGTGCTTAACAATTGTGCCTGAATGGTTTCTACTACTCTCTTAAAGCGACGGCTTGGACCTATCAAAAGAGATGTTACACTGTAAGATAAGGCAGAATATCACAGAATGTTGGGTGTCAGGGAAGAGGTAGGAAAAAGCCTATTTCTTTAATTTTTCCATTCAGATTCCTCCCTCCCTCCCTCCCTCCCTCCCTCCCTCCCTTCCTTCTGAGTTCTGATCACTGCATTATCCATCTCCCTGCCAAGATATTATTGGTAACAAACCACTGTATAGACATGAGTGCATTTGATAGTACAGTATTTCTTCCACCTTTAGCTTTCTTACCACGCTAGCCCCTGCCTCTCTATTTAATAAATTTATCTTCTTTCCCTTTTTAATTCTTGCTTCCAAAATTCTTGTATCTCACTTCTCCCAAAGGTGCTTTTTCAAAAGGCAACTGGACTTTGTTTGCTTTTCCTTGAAGATGTTTCACTTCTCATCCAAGAAGCTTCTTCAGTTCTGACAGTCAGGACTAAAGAAGCTTCTTGGAAAATAAGCAAAATGTCTTCACGGGGAAAAAAAGGAAGTCCAGTTGCCTTTTGAAAAAGCATCTTTGGGACAACCATGACCTGGATGACTGAGAATCTCCATAGACATGTATCTCACTTCTTTTGTTTATATGACATCTCGTTGTTCTTTGAGATCTTTCTTTCTCTCTCTTTTTGATCTAGTTAGTAAAAATGACCAGTTCTCTAGATGTTGTACCTTGCTTGGGTGGTATCAATATAAAAGCTAATAGCAATTGTTGATGATAGATCTAATAAAATTATACATTGTTTAATCTTACTAAAGCTTCTATTTTCCTTTATTAATCTTGTTGGTTTGTCTGTAGGTTCCTACACATTTTTAGCTGTCTTCCACAAAGAGGATGTTGGTTTATTTTAGGGATTTTGAATAGCTTTTGTCACCAACATAAGCCAATCTGTAGGTTAAAGAACAAACTATGTTTTAATGACAGCTAGCATAATTTATTAGCCATGAAACTAAACCCACAATATGACTCATTATTGTGTGAACTGGGAGGGAAAAAAGCAATAGGATATTTTTTAATTGAATAGCTTCAAAATGTGAGTAACAAACAGAGATTATGTCTACCAAGAATATTCCATGTCACTTGAACTATATATTAAGCCTGTGAAGTGCTTGATAATCCACCCAATTCCTGACATTTTAAGAAGGCAATAAAATTAGTTTTATTGAATGTCAGTACTGGTCAAGCTCACCTCTGTGTCAGAGGTACGTTTCAGCAGGTTCTGACCAGTTCTGGAGAACCGGTAGCGGAAATTTTAAGTAGTTCAGAGAACCGGTAGCGGAAATTTTGAGTAGTTCAGAGAACCGTTAAATACCACCTCTGACTGGCCCCACCCCCATCTATTCTCTGCCTCCCGAGTCCCAGCTGATCAGGAGGAAATGGGGATTTTGCAGTAACCTTCCCCTGGAGTGGGGAGGGAATGGAGATTTTGCAGTATCCTTCCCCTGGAGTGGGATGGGAATGGAGATTTTACAGTATCCTTCCCCTGCCATGCCCACCAAGCCATGCCCACCAAATCACACCACACCTACCAAGCCACGCCCACAGAACCGGTAGTAAAAAAATTTGAAACCCACCACTGCTCTGTGTATACTAGTACACAAAGTTTTATGGAGTTCTAAGACATTTCAATTAATCCCTCTTATTTCAAGTATTGAAAAACATCAGCTTTCCTCTTTTTTATTTATTTTTTACATAAGCCTAACAATTTGATTCTTTGGGGAAACACTAAATTCTACATGATTGATATATTAAGCTACGCAAGCTATACTAATTATTTATTTCCATGTGTCCATAAGAAAATAATTATACACTAGGAAATGGAAGCAATTATATAGTTTGAACACTCAGAGTACTCTATTTGAATATTTTCGCATTAACGTGTTGAAGCAACCAGCCATATTTGAAGTAGACCTTTCTTCCTATCTACATTCTCCACACAAACCCAGACAGCAGGTTTGAGACAATTATTTATTTCTTCTAGCTTTATTGAAAATAAATAAATAAAAATTATTTATCAGTTACCTGATAAAAGTGTAAAAGTGACGGAGTAGATCCCATTCTCTTTCTGGGCCTCCCCACCTTCTGTGTATGTAATGTCTACCTGGAACTTCACTGGCTTCTGGAAGACAGCAGGGCCTCCTGTGGACTTGTACTCTGCCCGGAAGCTTGTTTGGGAGATGACACTATGACTGAGACTGGGAATCTAGACCAAATGAAATGACAAATCAAAAACAAATCCTGCTAGCACGATAGGATCATCTTTGAAAAGCTTTCCTCCCTCCGTTTACAGTTTGAAAAGGGATAGAAGAACATTTTTCTGTTAATTCTGAAATAATTGATAATGAACTTCTCATTTACTCACTTTATGGTTGTTGAAGAATCGGATAGGTCTGCCACATATATTGATATATTTAAAAAACTATTCAAGCTATATAGATCGTTTATATTAAAAATAAATTGCTTTGGATGGTGGGACCTCTCACCATCCAATTATAATGCAACATTTAAGATGCCTACCTATCTTTTCTAATTTATATACAATTTCAGCTCCACTGCCGAATATGATTGGCAAAAAAGTACTATTGACGCTTCACAGTTGCTTTTTCCCCATTTCCATCTTTTGTTTTGAAATGGCTTGTTTCCTCCATTTCTGGCCCTTTAATATGTTGCTTTCTTTTCTCTAGTTATGAACAGAGCATTTCTGAGCCAAGTCTTAATTAGCCAATTTTTGTTCCTTATGGGATGGTAATAATTACCGGCTTCTTCTTTTCAGAGAAATGATCATTTGAATTATTATAATTGAATGAGTTTGATCACAAAATTTCTTTTGAATATATGTGGGCCAAAAAAAAAGAAATAAAAGAAAATAAAAGAAAGAACAGTAGCTGTAAGAAAGAAATATGTTTCTCCTCAGGAGAAAATAGAAACTACGCAATTATGAAATATGTGGATACACAAGCAAATAAGGAGGAACTAATTAAAAGTAAAGAACACAAACAAACAGCATTTTTAAAAAGAGGGGCTGGAAGGCAACTACACAATCCAGATAAAGACGGGATCTTGGTTGACTGAAATGAGCTTATGTTTGCAGTGTTCTCATACTAGACTTTCCAAGGAGTGCTTGATTATGTGCCACACTAAGCTACTTTTTAGATTCCATGCGGCACCACCCACTGTCCTTCTCTGGGTCCAGAAATGAAGCAGTTGGGTTGCATACATCCAAGTCTATACCCTATATTGGAAATAATACAGAACCAGCCCCCGAATAAGGCAATTACAAACCACTTCCACCAGATTGTTGCCAAGAAAAATACAGAGATGTTCCACAACAGACAAACTAGACTTTGATAAAGACTTTACCTTTATTGTGGAAAAGTAGGTCATTTGTGGTTGGGAGACCACGTCTTGTTTTGGATGTTTATTCATCCAACTGAATGGGATATTTGCCTTTAACTTTATATACTTACCGACAGAAATGCGTGTACTATATCAGCCTTGATAGAACTCAATGGTTTGTCCTTAATAACCACAAAGATCTGTTCTTCTTTCTCTAGGTTGATAAAATTACCAAACCAGGATTTTTTGGCAAGCCTGAATATACATGTGATGAGAAAGAGAAAGAAAAAAACAGGAAAAGACCAATAAAAATTAGGAACAGCACAGAATTGTACTATAGGTCTTTCTACATCACAGAACAGGTATATTTTTTTCAGCCATGTCACCGTGACATAGCTTTCATCTCATCTTCAGCCCACGAATGAATCTGACTTAAATTTTTCTTAAATGTAATACTTCTAAAGTAGCATTTGTTGTGACACAATCCAAGGGCAGCCTCACAATAAATACAAGCTATTTCACTTTGTCATCCTCTACCTAGGTGGGACATCAGGTAACTGCAGTGATGGAAATATAGGTGTCACAGAGAAGACTGTGATTGAAAATGGCAATAGCAAATTGCACGTGAGTGTAGTTTTCATACAACTTAAGTTGGCCAAGATTTCATTCCAGAGACCCTGGGACTACCCTTATCATCTAGTATGATGTCATTCACCATGTCAAAAAAAAATATGTAGTTACACCTTAAATTTTTAAGGTGTCAAGGTCAAAAGTCAGAAAAGGAAGGCTTAGTATTATTTGTATAAATTTATTAGTGCACATTAGTAATGGATATGGCTGTGAGAAAGCTTTATGAGAAAGAAAAGGCAGCTGGTTAAAGAAAAACACTGGTAGTAGCCTTTGGGGCTATTACTTAAAAGCCTGTCCATAGTTCATGCATCTTTTGCTGTCCAGGGTCCTCTAACAGCTATGGTTTGTCTACCCTCTGCTCTCCCAAAACTCTGGGAACATAATATACAACTAGTAATGGCACTGTGGATTAGTAACTATTGTAATGCATTCTTGAGGTTATTTAGCACTCATATATCACTCTATAGACAAAATGAAAACTAGTTTATTTGGTGTGTGTCTGTGTGTAAAAGGGAAGACACATTAAAAAAGAGCATGCATGCATGCGTGCATCTCTCCCTCTCTCTCCCCTACCCTGCCTGACAAAATAAAACAATTATAGTTTGGTAAATCTCTCCTTCTTTCTCCATAATAGAGGGCTGAGAAAATTATGCAGAATTGCTCAAAATATCCACAAGCCAAAGATGACCATGAGGAATAGTAAAGAGAAAGGGCCACTTATTTAAGCAGATTATTAAGAAATCTGGAGTAGAGCAAAGAGGGGACACTACATATTTGATTTGAACATAGCTTTCTGAAATGTACTACTTGATTCAGGAAACCTCAGAACACTCAAAAGCATATTAAGAAACTTTGCTGAATCTGTCTTCAGATTCCTCAACCCCCCCCCCCCAAATCAGTGTTGACTCTTACCAACTACATAGATACAATTTTCTCCAAGCCAATCCATATATATGTGCATAAACACCGCTTATTATTAATTCCTGTAGTCTTCTGCCAATCTTAAGACCACTTATATATTACTATCTCCCAACAGAAGTGTACTCTCCAGCCTATTGCGTGCTTTTAAACTGCAGGTTCATGGGGTATAGATCAGATGAATATTACTAATGGTTATGTGCACATAATAAACTGCCACATTGCATATAGTTATGCTACACATTTTAACAACTACATATTTCCTTTTCCTATAGCATATATACACTTTCCCATCCACTGAGATATCGCCACCTCTTCATAATGCTTTAACTCTTCCTTCTATTAGGGAGAATACCGTGCTACAAAAAGATACCACTGAAAGCATATGATTTACTATCTACTCAGACATAAAATTGCAAGGGACACATTTATGTTTATCTGTAACAAAATAAATCAGTTGCACTGGAGTATAAAAGAAGGAATAAAAAGACTGTTGACAGGATTGTATGACCTAGAATAAAGATTATAAAGATTTTACATTTCCAGTGATGCTGCATAACCAGGAACTGTCTGTGATACAGAGAGGTTTTTTTAAAAATAATAATAATACACAAAATAGAACAGCTCTTTGAAGAATATATTTTTAACTCGGAGGATAATTTAGCAGAGAATGTGATGGAATAATAGCTTTAAGAACTTGTTCACCTCAATAAAAGCTCTTTTTTATGATTCAAAGGATTTTTTTTTTTTAGAAAAACCTAATTCATGCAGATAAAAACCACAGAGTGGTGGACGAGATGAAATGAAACCCTTTTTTGGAGATGAAGAGATGTGATAATTTAGATCAGAAAAGGCTGAAGTTGAAAGCATTAATGTGGAGTTGCATAAAAAAAGCAACAACCAGCTTCAGAATTCTAATAAACAGCATGCCCCATACAGGGGTGGGTTCCAACTTACCTCGCTGCCGGTTTGCTCCCTCCCGTGCCTTGTGGGAGCGCCGCGTGGGCGCGCTTTGCGCGCGCGCATGCTTAGTAACAAAAAATCCAAAAATAATAATAATTTTTAAAAAGCCAAAAAAAAAAGATGGCGACCACATGCACAGTGCCAGAAGTCAGCTTCTGTGCATGCTCAGAAGGAAAAAATAAATAAAAAAAATTAAAAAAAAATTAAAAAAAAAATAAAAAAAAGATGGCGGCCCCCACGGACCGGCACCGACCGATCCAGTTCGGTGACATCATCGTGACATCACCAGCGGGCCACTACTGGTTCGGGAGAACCGGTCCGAACCGGGAGGAACCCACCCCTGGCCCCATATGCTGAAAAGGTGTTGAAATTATTATTATTATTATTATTTATTAAATTTGTATGCCGCCCAACTCCCAAGGGACTCTGGGCGGCTCACAACAATATAAAAAACCGTTAAAAAAACCATAATAAAAACAATTAAAAACAGTTAAAAAATTAACTCTAGATAATCAAAGTGGACATGACCCATTTATGTACAGGGTCTGCTACAGAGAAATAATTCATGATATTGAAACATTATTTATGCCAGTCAAGATCACTGAAGTCTGGTGTAAAGAAGTAATTGACCCAAAGGCTGTAGTTTATTGATCAAGAAAAATACTTTTTCAAGAGATGGGCAGTGGTATGTGTTGGAGACGAGGTCGAATCAGGCAAGAGATATTGTGATCAAAGTCCTGTCCACTTTGTACATGCAACGCAACAATTTTGTATCCGTGTATAAAGGGGGAAAGGTTTGAACACTGTGATTTCACTATCATCTTTTGTTTTGATCCTCTATGCAAATGGCATAAAGATAGGCTAATACTGCTGGAGACTGAAGAGGAAATTCTTGTCTTGTATTTTTAGTAGTTGTTGGTTTTTTAAAGCTTATATTTCTCTTTTGTTTCTGAGCGCTTTTATTATTTTAAATTTTCTTATTCAATATTTTCTTTTCTACCACTTGTGGTTTTCATGTTTTTTTTTCTTTTAGTACTTTAAACAATTTGTGATGATTATTTTTTCATTTTTTAAATACTTAATCATACAGAATATTGTTTGTTTAAATTTTTTCATTAATTATCTTGTTTCCCTGAATGTGAAAGGCCGTAGATATGCAGCCAATAAGTAGGCATTTAAAAATCTGATTATTATTTTTATATGAAATTCACATCCATTCAGATATGAAAGATCTTTTATCTAGAGAATGGGTTAGTCAAATAGGAAGTAATAAAAATTTAAGATCTGCTAAGATTATAGTTAGTTTGATTAACAAATCTTTGACATTTCTATTGGAACAACAAATAAGTGATAAATAAAAAAGAAAGAATCTGACAAAAAAGCAAGATGTGTGCAAAAAAAAAAGGAATATGTAAAGAAAAAGAATGGGTTTTGGTACAGATATAGATAAAAGCACACCCAATTCTTACTGTAAAATTAACAATAGTCTTCATCGTTTCTATAATCCTATATAATCCTAATCATCAAATCCCAAAATCAAAATTACATTTCTCCTAATTTCTTGGAAAAAGTTCAAAAGTAGCTTCATTAGCAAGTCAACCATCTCTTAAAATATTTCTTCATTTCATACCTCACCCTATTTTCTATAATATTTAGAGTGTTTCTCTATCAGGGTTCAAAGAAAAAATATATGCTGCAAACACCACATAGGTGTCAAGAGGGGCATCCGGCTAGTAAATACTTAGTTCTACTTAGTCACCCTGACCCCACCCTGAAGCAAGGAATTCCCCATAAAAAGGGGAAAAATGTAAATGTAAATATAAATGCACACACGCAAAATACCATTTTAAGTCAAAATGCTCCTCTCTCCATGTAGCTCTGTTATTTTTCATTTTATAGAGGATAATTGAATCCAATGAGGAAAGAGAAAGAGGAAGAAAAAAAGCAAAAGGCAATAGTAAGATTCAGAAGAACTTGAATTTCTAAATAAGAGATATCTGAAAATATAGAATTAACACAAAGAATTAACCTCAGTCTACTCTGTCCTCAGGCAACAAAAATTTGGTTAAGGTAGAAGCAAGGAGACCTGCCAATGAGTATATAGCATATTAAATTTGATGTTAAAGTTTTCTATGAAAAATTGCCTTTTTGTCAATTATTGATTAAACACATTTTGAAGGACTTAATCAACTAAATTTCTACTAGGTTTTAGGAGTATTTCTGTAAGATGTAATCCCAGTGGCTACCTGCACACCCTATGTCAACAAGCCAATGATTAGAAATTTGCTGAACTGAAACTTTGCTGTAAACCAGCATAGTTCCCATTTCTGGCACCATTGGTGAAAATTGCTCTCTTTTATTTTAGTTAATTATTGGGACATTGTAGTTAATAAAACACCTAGATCAGCGGTTCTCAACCTGTGGGTCGTGACCCCTTTGGGG